>VZRW01008813.1:163990-206321 GCA_013398125.1 Aegotheles bennettii
TCCCTGGGTCTTCTTTTTTCCCTTTTAAAAATAGGGATTGTATTTCTCCTTTTCCAGTCAGTGAGAACTTCACCAGACTGCCACACCTTCTCAAATATGATGGATAGTGGGTTAGCAATTTCATCCACCAGTACACCCACGGATGTATCTCATTAGGTCCCACAGACTTGTACACATTCAGGTTCTTTAGATGGTCTTGAACCTGATCTACCTCTACCATGAGTGGTTCTTCATTCTCCCAGTCCCCACCTTTGCCTTCTGTGACCTGGGCAGTGTGGCTTGAGCACTTGCTGGAGAAGACTGAGGCAAAAAAGTCATTGAGAACCTCAGACTTCTCCATATCCTGGGTGACCAAGTCTTCCATTTCCTTCTGGAGAGGGCCCACATTTTCCCTAACCTTCCTTTTACCACCAACATACCATACAGAAGCTTTTCTTGTTGCCCTTGATGTCCCTGGCTAGATTTAGTTCTACCTGGGCTTTATCTTTCCTAACACGATCCTTGGCTGCTTGGACAATTTCTCTGTATTCCTCCCAGGCTAATCTTTAGGAACTGCTAGATATATTCAGGGATGAAAAGTCCAAGGACCATCAGGTAGGAAGACAGTGTCCCTTATTAAGGAGGTCTGAGCTCATGATATCCATAAGCTATGTCTCAATGGGAGAAAGGCTGCCAACTGCTCTCTGTGTTCATCTGGTCTTTTCCTACATGCTGCTATCAGGCAGGACTCTGACTTCCATGGAGCTTTGGTCTTGGTAGTACAGATTTTTCCTTGTCTCCTTGCAGGTGCTTCTGATCAGTCTTTAGGCAACTAAGGCCAAGATGTGAGGCACACTTAGTCTCCTTAGCTCATGCACCTTTTTACCAAAAGACAGGCAATTGATTTACTTTTCATCTTCACCTTGGGAGTAAAGACAATGGTATACAGAAAGCTGAGTCTGAAACACATTTTCCTTCTGAGGAAACTGCAGCATCTCCGCAGTTCTGAGACTGGCACATTCCAAAATGCAAAGAACAGAGGTGTTTCAACCGCATCAAAAAAACACTTCAGCAGCTTTCATTATTCCCATTTTATTGGATTCTTCCTTAGACCCACAAGAAATGGCATTGAAAACACTAAGAAAGACCCTGGAGAGAAATGGAATGACTTATAATGGATGGAGGAAAGCAGAATCCGGCATTTCTGTAATGAAAATTGAGCAGACTAATGTGAGGAGTCTCTTAAAGCCTTACTTTTGTTCTTTACTGCAGATTGTGTGTTGATTCCCCAGAAGAGAACAGCAATCAATACTTAATGGTGTAGAAAATCCTTGCCTTCCTCTTGGTTCCTGAAGAGCTGCAAGGCATTTGGACTCGGATCTCCCATTGCCCTTTTTCCGGGAGACAGACCGCTGCTAGAATGAGCAGTGTTCACAAAACAAGAGTGATCATTTTAATTATTTATTTTTTTTTTCTCCATTGGAAAAATCAGGGCTGTTTGAAGAAAACAACAACAACAACAAGGAAATTTCAACACCCCCAGTGCTTCTACCACTTGCTTATGTTGTCAAGGTCAGAAAAAAATGTAACTCGGCTGCAATAGATAAATCGTTTGCTCAATCTTAATTTTAAAGGAGAGATCCTAAGTCATTGAAGCTTTACCTGTTATTTGTTTGGCAGTATTCTGATACAAGCAAACAAAAAATAAACAGAAATCTCCAGAGGAAAACTGGATTGAACAGACTTGAAAGACAGATTTTATCTCTTTTTGAGAGTATACTTGAATGTTTTACTGCTAATTTCTTCCCATCTGAAATGTTGGATCAGGAATGATGGTACCACCAACACCAAGAGTAGCCTTTCTAGTTGCTGTGTATAAAATGGCATGAAACCATAGGAAGCAGGGAACAGCTGCTGCAATCACATGATGGACAGCTGCATTTTCAACTGGTTTGGCACTTCAGACCAAAGAAGGTAGAGACAAATCTGTTCTGGCACTCTCAGTGACTCTAAACAGTAACACTGATCATTGGGATACTTCAGATAGGGATTTTCATGACTGCATTTATCAGACCATTACAATTCTGCAGGCCTTCCAGGAAGTGCCAGCCTGGCACCAGTGCACATGCACCCTGATTCCCACCACTCTTGAGTGATGCATTTTTAATGCTAAGACATAAAACTACTGCTTAATCCACGGGACTAGATGAAAGATCACTCTTATCCATATCTTATCCACATCCCAAGCAAGGTTGGGTTGGGAAGGAGAGCCTCAGGGACTTCCTGTATGAACTCCACCAGTTTCCCTTCATTTCCTTCAAGAAAGCAATTAATGAAAAAGGTAGGGTCTAAAATGATAAATGCAAGGATTTGTCCCATTATGTATTAAGTTGGGATTGGGATGCTGGGGTCTCTTTTCGTAAGTATCTAGAATACAAAACTTCCATGGCATAAGAAAATCCAACAGGTAGAAAGTTTATGATGACTTCTTTTTAAGCTTCTCAGAAGCAAGAACTTGTTTAACTGCCAGTGATTATATAAAAAAGAATACTTTTCTGTTTGGGGAAGGAAGGTAGAGAGAAGAGAGCAAAGAGATTGTGTCTCTTCTCCTTCCCCAGTGCTACCTGAGCCATGTGAGTGATCTCAAAAGCTGTTGGACTGCCCTCTTCTTCCTACAGGATTAATGCAGCTGACATTCTTGTTCAAAAATAGAAAGATGGGCTGCATGACACAGAGCAAGATTTCCCCTTTTCCAAAGCCTTCCATACTTATGTCCAGAAGACATGACTGCCATTTGCAGAGTGACTGTGGTGAGGGAGGCTTCAGCACTGGGACATGAACTGTTTCCATCTAAAAGTAAAATGGTTCCCTATGATCCCCATCCTGTCATGGGTGTCGATGTGTTGGGAAGAGGCAACACATGAATCCTTTCTGATGAGGGGGTTACCTAAAGCTTTTGAAAGACTGTTTCAGACTAACACACCAGGAACATTATGGTTGTTAATGATAAATGAATCAGACAAACACAGTCTTATTCCAGCAGTAATTTGAATATAGAAGTACTGAGGCATGTGTCTTGCGATTGCCAATTCTCACGTGTTTTGCAGTAGTCACAGCAATGCTTGAACAGTGTTACAGCCAGAGGTGTCTGGTTTTGAGCATTAATTTCCTGCTGACATGCAGCCTTCTGTAATAGATGCATAATGTGCTCCTTTAGTGACAAACATTTGCATTAACCAGTGACATTAATTAGTGAAACAAAGCAGTTTGAAGTTGTGTGCAGTTTATAGTCCTGACCAGATGATGTCTGCCTTTTATTATTCTGTGATTCACAAAGCAGCTAGGAATATATTACAAGAACACTATTATCTGCAAAAAGGTAGGTCTGATGTTATCAGGTAATCTGATAGACACCCACTGCTAGAAATACTCTGTGTGTCAATTGATACACCTTCTAAGTAAAGAGAGGGAAGGTAGTTTACACCAGCAGATTTTATACTTAGCCTGGACCGACTGTTTCTGATGAAACTCAACTGCCCACACCTCACTGGTGGACTGCCCAGGCTTACAATACCAACCATGTTCTTTTGACATGGCTTCTTAATTCAGATCCCACAGGTTCCCTCCAAATAACTTCCAAATCCTGTATCAATAAAGCAAAGAGAAACACATGAAATAACATTCTTCCTGGTTGTTCTGTCTCAGAAACTAATGACATTAGGTAGACTCAGACTAAACTGTTGGGATAAAAGGTAATAAGAAACACAAATAACAAATTTCTGTAGGCACTGGTAGAAAGTCAGGCTCTTAGTTGGGAGGCAACTACAAAAAATAACCACTCTTAATACAGCGATGCTGCAAACTCTGGTGATGAGCCTGAATCTGACAGAGCATCAGTATTTGGGGAGCCTTTAAAACCATAGATTGATGAAGCTGAAATGAAAATTCAATTTTCTTTATATGTTGGCACCTCTTTCTCTTGCTTTTGATGTAACAAGAGCTGTCCCAGATACTGCACTTTGGTGGCAGCCTGATTGGTACTACTTTATATGCATAGCCTGCCTGGAAATCACTGCGTCGATGCCGGAAGGACTTGGGCTTGACAGACGTGTTTGGAGTGGAACTCCTGATTCCCTATGGAAGCCATTGCTTATTCAAAAACACCACTGTAACCATAGACCTAGTTGAACTCACTCAGTGCCTTAAAAATACTGGTGTCAGCTGTGGTTGTGATCCTTGATACCTCTGCTGAAGTAGAGCTACTTCACTGCTTGGCTGATATCCATGTGAAGGTGTCAGAGCATGACAGGCCCCCACAAGAATTTTGGCAGTGTGTAGCCAGAAATGAAGGATAGCTTATACTGCCCAGCTTTTATAATTCAGTAGTGATTTCATTCTTAAGGATATCTGCAAATGGTATGAAGGCACCTGCAAAAGTCCTTGATTGCAGGAAAAATCAGGCCATAATGATGGAGTGTTTTGGAGATCTTATGAAATATAACACAAAGCAGGGCAGGTAGAAGATGTCACATATTGCAAGGATTAGTGGGAAAAACTAGGATAATATCTTCTGTGGGAAAATCCTGTGTGTCCGTCAATGAATTTTGTCTCTGGGGCATTTTTGAATATTTGAATTAAAACCAAAATTACTGCAGCTATCAGTGTTAAGGAAAAATACACCTGTTATGAACTTACTAATAGCATGCTAAAAGGCACATTACTATGCTAACCAGGTAACAAGACATGTCTGAAACTGCATTAACCCTATTTTTCTGTAGTTAAGTAACTGAGCACGGGAAGAAGGGTGTTGATGTTTATCTGAATAGCTGGGACTTGAAGACTGAGACATGTTAATCATCTGGGATATTTCACCTGAAAACATATATGGACATGCCTGCTATGAAGAAATAGGCTTAGTCCTATCTGAACATCTGAGATCAGAGTGAACCTGAGATTTCACTCGTGCATAATTTTGTGACTGTGAATTCCTGTTTTTTGGTTAGCATTTATGTCCAGCTTTCTCTGCCCTGCACCCAGTATGGGCACTATGTATGAATTTAATCTTTGATAGTCCTTGCACTTGCAAGACAACCTGAAGAGCTGCAAGGCAAATGACGCGTAAATAGCTGAGGACAAGATATACAAAAGAACTCAAACAAAAGGATTTTTATTTCACTGAAAAACCTGCACAATAAATTTGCTTTTCCTTGAGAAAAGCATGAGGATTAAAAAAGCTGCTATTTTCTAGGCCTGCATTAGCACTACTTGCCAGGCACAGCTCAGTCTTCCTGTATTTTAGACTCAGTCTAGTATGTGTGTACTATACCTTATATTTGCCTTATATTAAGCAGATACATGGCAAGGTCTGAGTTTTCTCATACTTGCAGTTCCTGAGTAAGGGCAAAAACAGATATGAGGGCTGTCCTGTCTGCTGTGCAAAATGGAAAGCTGAGTTACATTTCGGAACAGGATTTGGAGGACAAGTTTGTCTATACTTTGGTTTGAGGTAGTTGTAGGCCCTGAGCCTCACATCTCCTCTCTGGAGGCACTGGGATACTAAGCTTCCCACTACAAACTCACGAACAGGAGCAAGGAGTACACTCAAAGAGAATTCAAGATTTTCTAAAGAGAGGCTTGTGGAGTACAAGCTCACTAACAGGAACTGTGTTTCTCTCCACTCTGCAGATGAAAAAAAGGACTTCCCAGGTCTCAGATTCAAACTTACAGATCTGCCAGGAGAAAAGGAGAAGAGGCCAGCAGCTTGTGGAGTCCTCTGCAGGTCTGTCAGACCTGGGGGAAACCCAGTCTTATTCAGTTTCCAGCCCTCAGCTGGTGTCCTTCCCTTTAATTTCCTTGCCATATTCTTGCCTGAAAGATGTACCTGTGTCAGGGTTTAAGTGGCTCAGCTACTGCTTTGGTGTCTTGTTTGGATTTGTGAGGACAAGTTTGTCTGCCAGAGGTACTTACAGGCACCCTTACTCTTGCTTTTCCTCAAAAGCAGGGTGCTGTGGGAGCTGAAAGCCAGAGAACATCACCACACGTTACCACTTGGCATAGTGATGCCCAAAAAACTCTTTACTTGTTGGACAGCTGAGGACTGCATAGCCATGAAGAGATCCAACTCTGGACATTTTCCTGTCCTGGTAATTCAGGTGACAACAGCATGTTGGTAGAGTTGAGGTGTAGTGCTGCTGTTTTCTGGGGCTCTACTTCCACAGATGTATATTTGCTGCACGTCAGGTCAATCCAGTGTCACTGGTAGGCAGTGTACAAAGACTGGTACCTAGCTAGTTAGCAGCTAACAATTCTCCCTGTTCCTCTGCTGCTGTTTCATGCTCTGCTTTTCATCTTCAGAGCTGTTGTCCCTTTTCTGCCAAGCCAGTTACATGCTGATTGGCTAACTGGGAGCAAAGGAAAACAAGCTGTCACTCACATTTCACTTGTACTCACTACCCTGCCTCCTTCAGTGCCAGACAGGAGATAAATTGACTCTTAATCCCCTAAGGCTCGTTTACAGTGTCTAATGGATTTAAACACCTCCAGGAAGGCAGCCTTTAGAACAAATGTCTATACAATAAATAACTTCATTTTGCATTTATTTGGTGAGGATAGTGGAGGATGTCTGAACTAGAGAGGAATGAAATGAGCTCTTTGAGGAGTAGTTTGCATTTCTTGTTTCCAGAAGCATTACAAATGACATATCCCATAGATTTATTTGCCATATACCTGAGTAAAGAGTTAGGGGGTCAGAATTATGAAATAGGTGGAAGATGCACTAGCAACTCAGCTCTGTTTTCCCTGAGGATGCTTCTCGTTTGCTTAGGAGTACTTTTACTCCTTCTTGTCTGAGCTCAAACTGACTATAAGGGTCTGGGCTGAATGAGGCATTATAGATTTGAGAAATAATTTCTGTGAGTCACAGTGACAAGAAGATTGAAAGACCACTAACGTGGGATTCTTGCAGCCTGAGGAGTGAGTCCGTCTCTTGGACTCATAAAAGTTCTAGCTCTTGGGCTCATAAAAATACCACTGGGCATTTGTTGTGTCTGAACTGTGCCTTGAGCATTCACAGTTTCTCAGGAACAGGCCACCTCAGTACGAGTATAGTTGAACAGAGGATTTTTTTATTTCAGATCCTTTGAGTAACACAGCTAAGGGAGGTGAAAGAAAAATAGAAAATTGCCTGAATCAGGCTAATCATTCTATTGCAAAAAGAGCTATTCAGCTGTTACTAAAAGCCTCCTGTAGGAAGGAATGCTTGTAAGCCATCAGGTTCTCTGTTGGAAAGACTTTCTAAAATCACAACAAAAGCAATTTTGCTGCTTCTGGCAGTGCATGAATACTGGAATTCCTTGGTTGTTGACTTTACAAATCTGAAGCCATGGTCTTTTGGCTACCATATTTATAAGCTGAGTCCATACCTTTGATATTTGTGAAACACAAAGTTTCTGGACAAGCTCACCATTGTTCAAAAAATTTCCTACTGCTTGATATGGGGTGGACTGTGTTCCTTTTAATAGAGAAGGAAAAAAAACCATAGTCCTGCTAACCACAGGAAAACCTTAGTATTAACCATATAATTATGATCAGGTCTTTGACTCCTGTTTAGATGAGCAATTCTGTAGTCCTAATTACTATTTTGAGAGACTGAAAAAAACAGTTTGAGAAACTGAAAATTGCTGTGCTTGCATTTGAACATGTAATTATCATTCAACAATTGGAAACTACATTAAAACTTTGGAAATAAACTGATGGTATTAAATACCAGAGTGTAAATATCTCAAGTTCATTAGTTGGAGGGGCCAGTTTGGTTCTGGTTCTGACTATGTATATAATTTGTTATGCCATTGAAACAAGTAAACTTTTCACCTAACCAAATCTTTATGCAGCTGTTAGATCTTCAGCATTCAAGAGAAAAAATGCTTGGATGATGATAGACTAAGCAAAGTAGTAACAGTTAGAACTCTCTTATGATGAGCATGCCACAGTTATTCAAACCAGACGACAAAAATGCTGTTGCAATGTTGTAGCAGCTGTTTTTCTTGCACTGGAGGCTGCCTCATGGCCCCCATATCATCAGACTTGAGCAGATTTTGCACCACAGAAGGTGTTGCTGGGCAATGGATGAGAAGAACTACAAGCAACTTTTGCTCTGAAGACTTTTCTCTCACATGGACTGGTAGTAACAACCTGAGCAATCAGGAATCAATCTCTCTTTGAAGATGCTGCTACTGTGTTCCAGCTCAGTCCTTTAGAACTGATTTTCATCTCTGGAGATGTGGCAAGGACTCAGCCTATCAGCATAGTCCTGAAAGAGTTGTTTTAAGGCAGGGCTGTTATCAAAACCGATGTAAAATTCTGTCTTGAGGGGACAGTACTGAACTACAGACTAATAACTGGGAAAGCTGATGACTTTCTTTTGAGGGTAAAGAGGCACTGAGAACACTCAGACTTGGCTGAGGTCAAGTTAAGGTCCCCCTTGACACCAAGGTCAGTTGCAGCAGTGTAGCAGCAGTGAACACATGATCCCTCTGTGTGTGTCAGTGTGTATGTGTATGTGCATGTGCATGTGTGTGTGTATATGTGTACGTGTTCATCAGGGAGGGAAGGAGTCTCCCATAGTGGGGTTACGTGCCTGCCAGTACATCAGGAGGCTGCCCCTCATAAAGTGCTGACCAGGGGGAGCCTCTGACCATGCCATTACCACAAAATCAGAACCAGCCCTTCCCCTGAACCTCCATGTCATTTAGCCCTGTGGCATAACCCAGTCTCCAGGGGGTACTTAAGGAGTGCTGTGATTTGAGAGGAGACAGAAGGGTCTGTCTCTCCTCCATTCAGCATCAGCTTTGCCATCCAAAGGGAAAGTGGTTTCTGGTTCCAGCCATGCCAAAGCTTAGGCAATCATTCACAAGGCTTAGCTTCAAGCAGTGTTTCCTTTACTGTGGACTGGAACTGAGTAACTTAACTCTGTGGTGATCAAAGACTTTTAGAATCATAGAATCACTATGGTTGGAAGGGACCTGCAGGGTCATCAAGTCCAACCTTTACCCCCTCATATTCCTAACCATTGGACCATTAGACCATGGCCTCAAGTGCCTCATCAACCCATTTTTTGAACACCCCCAGGGATGGTGACTCTAGCACCTCCCTGGGCAGCCTATTCCAGTGCCCAACCGCCCTCTCAGTAAAGAACTTCTTCCTAATATCCAACCTAAACTTCCCCTGATGGAACTTGAGGCCATTTCCTCTCGNCTCTCAGTCTCCTCTTCTCCAGGCTAAATAACCCCAGTTCCCTCAGCCGGTCTCCATAAGGTTTGTTTTCCAGACCTCTCACCAGCCTCTTTGCCCTTCTCTGGACTCGCTCCAGCACCTCAATGTCCTTCCCATCCTGCGGTGCCCAGAACTGGACACAGCACTCAAGGTGTGGTCTCACCAGTGCCGAGTACAGGGGCACCATCACCTCCCTACTCCTGCTGGTCACACCATTCCTGATACAGGCCAGGATGCCGTTGGCCTTCTTGGCCACCTGGGCACACTGCTGGCTCATGGTCAGCCGGCTGCCAACCAACACCCCCAGGTCCTTTTCCGCCAGGCTGCTTTCTAGCCACTCTTTTGTGCTGTTGAGCAATGGTTCAGTTATGTGAATTTGAATAATCCCCTTGAAAAACGTAATTTCAAGTAAGTAGTGCCATCTTCAGTGGCTGTAATAGGCGATGTATTTGGGGAATAACAGCTTGAACATTTGTTGTATCTGATACCCACTGCTGTAGTAAAAACTATTTTGAAATTTCATTGAAAAATATGGGAATATTTCAGAACTAAGACTGCCTGTAAACTGATTTTAAAAAAAGCATCTATACTTCCTTTTAAAACTATGTAAGTATATGTGACAGCTTTGTGATGATTGATGCAGAGACCTATCATGGTATAACTTCAATATATTGAAACACAATTGACTTCTGAATGTATTGGTAGTACTTTTCTGGTATGGGTGCAGGAGGGAAAGGCTGAAGGTATCACAGATGGTGAAATATACTGGTCCTTGTTGGAACACCCTGGTAAAGAAAGATTCTGTGCCTCTATGAGCAGAGTCTCCTGGCCTTTTCTGGAGAACTGCAGTACTGGCAGATCAGACATTACTATTCTTTTTGTCTGTTCCATGGGGCTTCAATGTCAGACTTAAAGCAGGAATAATGTGACATGATGCAGTTACCAGGAGATAATATAGCTGAATTTCATACAGAAATATTTCTTCCTAAATGATCAGGCAACTTGTTGGAGTATATTTAGATTGTTGCATGAAGAGAGAAGGGAATTTGCTTTTGAAAAGTGAGATGTGCCAAAGGAGACTTAACAGCAGTTAAAACATGACACAGGAAAGCAATTTACTTCTGCAAGCTGTTAACAGGAGCTGGCATTACACTAATGTAACTATGGGTTTCTGGAAGAGCTGGAGGAGTGCAGACTTTTTTCTTTTTGCAGGAACAGCTTTCTTGCTGGTCTCTTTCTTTCCAAGGATTTTGGAAATGATGATGCTGTACTAGTCCTTATAAGCAAGCAGAGCTGAGGGTCCCCTATTTTCTATGGCACCTTTGTAGGCCCTTCAAAGGAGGTATGTTGGAGAAACAGGCTCATTTGTAAGGGACCCAGCTGTGTGGGCGGAGGAGGAAGCAGAGCTAGATCTAGTGCAGTGAATACAGTAGACTGCAGTGACATGGCCTGTAGAGGGAAATACAGAACATTCCATGAAAATTTGGTCTTAGCATAGCATATATGAAGCTGCAAGAACTAACTGTTCATGCAATTCCTGATGGATTTGGTTGTAACTTGATTGATCCTGTAAGGTTGTAGCTTTTCAGAAACCCAGTCATATCAATGTGTTGCACTGAATTTCCGAATACATCCTTTTCTGTGTTAGGAAAGAAAATGACTCTGACCAGAGAATTTCTTCAGTGTAGTTCCTGATGTGTTTAAATTTAACCACTTCTATGTTGTGCTGACAATGGAGGATTTCTACCCCACGAATCACTGGCAAAACAACAGCAAGCCATTTGTCATACCACACAGCTAACATTAAACAAAAATCACTTGTCTAAAATAATGAGGGCAGTCCTATGGGAAAGCTGCAAGCCTGAGCAGGAGATATCCCACAAGGGTATAACACTGGTTTCCCAAAGAAGAGGCAATGTTTTTATTTTAATGAAAATATTTTATGAGCCCTGTATTAAATTCAGTAGCTTCTGTTTTGTCCAACAAACAGAATGGTGCACTAGAAGATGAATAAGAAAAAAGATCATGTTGGCTGCTTACACTCTGGCATCTGACAGTTTCTAGTTAAATAATCCCTTAATTCTTCGGTGAAGAAGAGAGCAGTCTCTTAAATTCCGCATTGGACTGGAAATATTATCCCTTCTCCTCTCCATCCACAAGCAACCTGGCAAGGGCTCCTGACACACAGAAAACTTCTTGCGTCATCTTGGTTTATGCATACATATCAGTGAGCCAGCCAAGTTCCATCTGGCTTCTTCTAGTCAGAGACCAAAGTGTCAGAGGTGTGATACTTGCTTGCCAGCACTTCTGGAAATGCCGTTTCCTTCATCTTTTCATTTCTAGTTAAGGTTCAGCAATCTTGTTTTGCATGATGTTATGCAAATCCTGTGTGCATTTTGCAGGGTTTACTAAGCTGATTCTTAGAGCATAGGTGTTGAATCCATCCTGAAGAAAGGGCTTTTCAGTTTGGGTCAAATCATTCACAAGTATTCTCCAAACTCAGCAGTCACATCTAAGCTTAACTTTCAGATACATGAAGGTGGCTCAGCCTTCAGTTCAGTGGTGGCTTTTAGTATCCTTTTGTGTGAACTAAAATTGAGGCCATCTATAATTTTGATATTCATTGCTGCTCAAGTAGATTCAAAAAGGTGAAGCAGAAGAAAAGTCAAATTAGGGGATCAACTAATCTTGATGTTTCTTACTCTTGTCACTCAATGCACGCTACTCAGGTGACTCTGAACATAGCCAGTTATGGAGTCAGAAAAGCTGCTTCTTCCATGTTTGACTGAGAATGGAAATGTGTTCCCAGAAAAGCTCAGTTGCTGCATGCAGTGAAACGGCACTTTAAGAACAAATTAGCCTGAAACTTCCACATCTGAAGGACAATGCATTGCAATAAATAACACAGTGGATAAGTAACTGGTTGTTTACTCTTTGCTTAGCTCTTCAGGTAAGTTGTGGCAGTTGCATTGAGCCATGGAAACAGGAGTGATTATGGCTGTACCTAGCTCAGGCCAGTCACAGCTTGCAGGTTCACAGAGAAAGATGTTCTGTTTCAGTACTTGCAG
Organism: Aegotheles bennettii; assembly: GCA_013398125.1. Lineage (NCBI taxonomy): Eukaryota > Metazoa > Chordata > Aves > Caprimulgiformes > Aegothelidae > Aegotheles > Aegotheles bennettii. The sequence continues at coordinate 176,308 of VZRW01008813.1, forward strand.
CACTGAGTAGTTGTGCAGCACAGAGCTTGGATTCCTTTCCATGAACAGATCAGGGAGGCTGTGCATGGTATCTGGCAAACTTTTCAGTCTTTTCCCAACAAAAGCAGTATCTTAACACATTAACTATGTTTCAACAGACAAACAGAAGACAAGATCAATAGATCAGGAAAGACTTCAAAATGCCTTTGTGAGGCTGGTGAGCTACTTATGCTCTATTAATAGAGAAGTCTCCTTGCCAAGAACATGGAGGAGAGCTAACGGTGCCAGTTCTGCATCTCACCCCTGCAAAGCTAACATCCAAATCCAGCAAGGTATCCTATAGCCTATCAAGCTGTGTCTTCTGCCACCACTGGTCCATCTATCTAGCTCCCTTTGTCTGAAATCTGTGTAGTCTGCATCTGACTGCCCTATGATATATTAGCTCTGCTTTCTATTTTATAAGAGGAGATGGAAGGTGAGACTGATGCTATCAGAACATGAGCTTTGGAAACAAAAGCAAAAAGAGTGGCTCACCTGCAGTTTGTCACAGGCTGGTACTTTTGTGGGCAGAAATATACAGGACTGTCAGTAAAGCAGGACCGTGGGCCTAGTTTTGTATTCATTTCACCCGTATTAGCATCCATATATTAAACTGTGGCAGCAGGTAGAATTTTTTATTATATGTGAAACCAGATATTTATATTAAAACCAGTAATGACTAATATGGCAGTTACTGAACGTTGTACTCAGTCTATGGCAAATTTTCACAGGATGTGATTTGACATCAGAGAGACCCAGCATGGATTAATTTTAAGCTGTATGCATTCATATGTGCCAATAAAATTCTGCTTAGGATAGGTCTCATATTTGACTTCAAGTATCACCTAATATAAAAAAGATAACTACTCAGCTTCAGCCTGACCCTGGATGGAAATCTCCCTAAACATTTGAGTGCTCAGCCCTTTGAGAGGCTTCCTTTACTAGCCAGCCCTCAGCTGACAGAAATGTATCCCACCATGCAAATTCCTCATCTATGTCATCTTTATCATTATTTCTGGCCCCTCAGAATTATGAATACCTCTCAAAAGAGAATTTGAACCGATGAGGATCTGGGCCTTTCATCCTTCATTCTTGCAACATGTGGAGCTGTATCCCCAGAGATTGCCTTGGGACTGTTTCCTTTGTTATATGAACAGGGTATGCATTACCAAACATTAACAAATGGAAAGTGTCCCTTTAACTCCTTGGTGCCAAGAAATCATTTAATGTATGTGGCAGTCTGTACTCAACACTTCTTTCTATTTCAGCTTTTGTTTAGTAGGCTCATTAGGTATCAGGAAATTGTTTCTGTCAGATGGTAAATCTCTTCTCGATCTCCACGTTAAGACAGTCCCTTACTTTCCTATCTTATTCCCCAAAACTCTCATTTGTCTAATCACTTGACTTTAGCTATATCTGCTGGAATGCTGATTAACATGAACTAGACAGAAAGCAGCTTGAACAGGGAGCTCTATGAGTGGACTAATGTGTCTGCATAGGGCTATGCCCTTGAGACCATGCAAGGACAGCAGAGCCCTTCAGCTGAACCTGTGAAATCTGTTGCATTTACATACTAGCAAATTAGCACAGATCCTCCAGGAAGCCCATTTGAAGCTAAAACATATGCTAAAGCTTGTCTTTCATCTTATTCCCTGCCTCGTTTCTGCTATTTATGAGGTAATTGTTTGGAAACATCAAGTCAATCTAGTTTCTGATTCTCTGGCCCTGCAAGTGGAGCAGACCTGCAACGTCCCCCAGTTTGAATTAACACTGTCACTGTCGGCTCAACAGCTTACGTGCTGTCAAAGCCACTTGCTGCAAGCCATTGGAAAAGCCACCATTGCACCCCACACAGCATCACTCTCTCCCACACACTCACCTTCTTACATGTGTGTGAGGAAGACTTGTGGTACAGGTACTCAGTATGCTAAGGACTGTTTTGGATTACCCCACAATATTATGGAAGGGCCTGTTAGAAGGAATAAAACTGTGGTTGGCAATGTAGCAAGGATTGATCCTAGACTCATAGAATCACAGAATGGTTTGGGTTGGAAGGGACTTTCAAGATCATCTAGTTCCAACACCCCTGTCATGGGCAGGGACACCTCACACTAGACCAGGTTGCTCAAAGCCCCATCCAACCTGGTCTTGAACACTTCCAGGGAAGTGGCACCCACAACGTCTCTGGGTAACTTGTTCCCATGTCTCATCACTGTTACAGGAAAGAACTTCTTGCTAATATCCAGTCTAAATATACCTGCCTTTAGTTTGAACCCATTACCCCTTGTCCTATCACTCCATGCCCCTGTAAAAAGTCCCTCTCCAGCTTTCCTGTAGGCCCCTTCAGGTACTGGAAGGCTGCTATGAGGTCTCCCCAGAGCCTTCTCTTCTCGAGGCTGAACAACCCCAACCCTCTCTGACTGTCTCTATAGAAGAGGTGCTCCAGCCCCCTGATCATCTTTGTGGCCCTCCTCTGGACCCACTCCAAGAGCTCTATGTCCTTCTTATGCTGGGGACAATATCCTTCTTATGATGGGTGAAACATGTCATCTGAGTTACCAGGAAAGTCACACAAGGAGATGATAGTCACTGTCTGAATCTGAAAATGAAGCAGTGAGATTGACACTATGCAAAAACCAAGACTGGCTTTGCAATTTCAAGCTGTCTTTTCTGCCACAACAACTTCTTTTAAAATTTGGGAAGACAGGACGGCTGCCATTGATCCTCATGTGGACCAGTGTCCAAAGAGATATGCACCTAGTCCTTTTCTCTAGTGATCTCTCCAAAAAGACTGAGGGAGTTTTCAACTCAAAAGCAAAATTTTGCCTGATTAAAAAGAAACCAGAACTATAAAATAGGAAGCTTGAACATAGTGTGAGAGAGAAAATTGAAACAGGCAGGCTGGGTGCAATTGTCCTGCCCCAGGGCTGTCCAAACAAACCTTTGCTTCCATTCATTTATACATAGTGCTCTCATCGGCAGAAGGACGTTGGTCACTAAAAACCTTTCTGTCATCTCTGAGTCCTCATGGTTGCTTCCCAAAATTACAAAGTTCAAGTGAAGGCCCAGATTTGTGTTGCTAAGATCATTCCTATAGACACTTCCAGATGTATGATTCTCAAAAATAACGGAGCAAAATATTTCAAGTAAGAACATATCACAAAGGAGAAAAGTCCCAGAGACCAGAGCTTGATGATCTGCTCTGACACATCTGCAGGGGACCCAAGTGCATCAGTCACATGAAAATGTAGTGTTTTACAACTATAAATGCAATGCTGTTTACCTAGGTCACTATCACAGCTTACTCACCTGTGCTAGTCAAGCTGAATTGTGGCCTTCATCTCTATTTCAGGGTCTATCCCTTTCTGTTTTTCTTTCTCTTCTTCACATCACCAAAGACATTTGGGCAAGCACTAAGGACTCTAAGGTCTTACTCTAAACACAGCAGAGAAAAAATGGACTGTAAAAACCACTGTTCAAGGACTCTGAGAAGGAGGTGTTGAGCAGCTCCAAAATCTGGTGTTCCAGGCTATTTCTGGTGATGAGGCAATGCCAGCTGGTGTATAAGCTAGGTCATTTCACTCAGAAATAAGGAAAACTTATTGAAACAATGATATCTGTGTGGGAGCCTGCAAGGAAACAAAAAGGCAGCAAAATGCTGTAGTAGAATAAAGACTTGCTCCACTGTTTTTTCTTCCAGAAGCTCCCACACAGTAATTCCTGACTCCAGAAATTAATTACAGAAACTTCTTGAAGACAGCAGTGTGGAAGACCCCAATGGGCAAGTTGCACGAGGCAGAAAGGGGGCAAAATTTCAGGTGAGCTGCACCCCACAACAAAGCTCAGACCAGCCATCCTCACACTCAGGTCCCTTCAAGAAAGAATGTGTTTTGAAAATGTTCTGTGTTGAGTGGGTCTAAAATGCTAATCTCACGTGGTGAGCTCTGTGAGTTTTACAAGAGGAAAGCTGTTAACAGATTACAACTCTTTCTTCCATGGAGCCCTTTGAGTTCAATGGACCAGGCTCATTTGGTAACATATGAAGTTCAACTTCTGCTTGGAGTTCAAACGGTACATTGCCTGGGAAGAAGTACAGTTTGGGGTTCTGCATAGCCCCTATTTTCTGGGACAGAAGTGAGCTGGCAGAGAATAAAGCCTGTCTATAATTGGAAAGACTGTAGTGACCTGCAGACTGAGTTGGACCTATTCTTTCTATAAATTACATTTCTGGGAGGGAATAATTCCTTTAAAGCTGGAATTGTTGAATGGCTTGAATTCAGGAAGGATGGACTGGAAATAACATTTGATTTTTCAAACACTGGCTGAATTTCGATTGTCTGCATCACATACCCTGCTAGAAATTAGTGGACCACCACTTACATCAGATGAGTTCTATTAAACTGGATAAACATGCTTACAAATTAAATCAGCCTGTCAGCTTTTTGCCTTTTAAGAGGGAAACTGAATACTTTAGGCATAACTTTCCCAGGAGCTGTCTGTTTCCAGTGTGAAAACAGAGCTACAGCATTGGGATCAAACCCACTGAACCTATTAATCATGTCTGAGAGCCACATGCATTTGATGTAACTAGGATTTTAAATTCCAAGTCCAGAACAATGCATCCTTGTACTCAAAACTGTGGCTCATGTGCCACAGTGGCTCTGAGTTGTCTGTAATTAACCTTATAATTCCAGCTCCTGGGGCAAGCAGAGAATCTAATTACTCATTGCAGTTATGTGGCCTCATCCAAATGTGATTAACTGGCTTTGATAAGTCATCCACTAGGGAGCTAATTTAAACCAAAGGTAATTAATAATATTATTTCACTGTGACACTATTAGTGATAATTCTAAGATGCAAAGAGGGAAAAGTGCTTTGGAATGACTAAGGTGCCTGCGCAGCATCTCTTAAGGTGGTAACAAGTGGCTAGGACAAATTTTGGCAGGTGTTTTTTGTCAAGACTCGCCCAATGAGTCATTGTGAGGTCTCTGCCATGTCAGAGAGCTCTGGTACAGCAGCATGGCTCATCTTTCTGCTGCTGTATCAGACAAACAGAAGCTGACAAAAACTTTATACGTGAAGGCACACAAATAGATGAGTGCAACTGAGATGTACATGTGAGTAACATGAAGCAAAGATCTACAGGGCAAGTGAATTTTCACAGGAATCCCGAGCTTGAGTGAAACTTTTCAGAGCCAAACAAAGGGAAAAAAGCAGCAGAATTTGTAGTTGTTGACTGGGAATATAATTTTGTAAGGACATATAGTGAGGAAGCTTGTCAAGGATCAAATGAGGTCTTTCTACCATTTCCAAGTGTTTGGGATTTGGCATATGAAAGCTGAAGTCTGGGATTTGGGACAGGGAGATTTTGACTTAAGCTGAACTCAGAAATCACATGGACTTTCTGCAGGGATCCTTGCAGCAGTAACAACTCCTGTTGTGAGAAGCTGATTTAGGGAAATGGTCCTTCTCTCTTTGTTGCTAGACTACAGAGCTGTGCTGCTGTAGCCCAGTGAGGAGACCTGGAGTGCAGACTGAAAATGCTATGTTAATTTATAGCAAGTCAGCAATAAGTGAAGCTTATCTCCAACACACTTAGCTAGCACCACTGTTTGTTTTCCCCAATGTTGTCTGTTGTTTCTCCTACAGTGTTCATTAAGGACTGTATCTTGCCTTGTCTTCTTACTGCACACTCCCTGGTTTGATGAGAAAACTTTGCTGTCCCTGGATAGCTTTAGTGGTCACTTGTAAAGACACACGAGAAAAGACCTACCATCCCTCTAAACTGTCTTCTGTAGTCATGGGCTTCTGTAAGGCTTACAGCATTTTAGAGCACAATCCTTCTGCAGATGTCTCTTTAATGCTGGGCCAGATATTAAACAAATGGAAGATGCTCTCTACTAACCCCTCTTCCTTCCCAGAAAGGGAAAGGAAAGACAATAAGGAAGAGAGACTTGTTGGTTGGAAACTAAACTCTACAGCTTTAATGAAACAGTATTGATGTAAAAGAAAATACTGAAATATGTACAAATATATACAAAACAGGGGAAATTACAGACTGGACTCCTGGACTCAGTGGCAGATGGCAACTGGATTCAGGAACACATGGATTCAGGAACACATGGATCAGAATCAAAGGCACAAGAAGGAACTGAGTCCTCCCAGGATACCAGCCATGGATGAAGAGAGCTTGGCCCTTGTGATCCCTCAATTTATACGGAGTATGATGTACATGGGATGAACACTTCGTTTGGTCAGTTTAGGTCAGCTGTTAGGTCCACTTCTCCCTATAGGAGGGTCAAGTGCACAAGAAGTTTAGCAAAATCAAGGAGTGACCTTGGTTTCTATAGGAATAAGTATAAGCAAGAGCTTTTCTGTATACCACTCATACCATTAACTCTGAAATAACTGTAAACATTGAGCGTCAGTTCTATAAGCAGAAACTGACTGAAAAACATGCTGTTAATTTCAGAAAGTAAGTCACTTAGAAGAAACTTAACTGAAAAGTAAGATTATTTGCTTCTATTCTGGCTCAAACCAGGACAGCAGTAAAGCACAAAATATATGGAAATCACAGAACAAGGAGATGCTTTCTAAAAGACTCCTGCTCTAACATGACCCATAGGTGAAGGAACATGGAAGTGATATCTGGCTAAACAGTCTGCCCTCTCATAGGAGGGCAGATTTACATGCTGGAAGGGAGCATGTTGTGCATAAGAAAATTCTTCAGCTGGAAGTGAGCAGCATGGTCACTATGTTCTTACTTGAATGCTTTATTCACCCAGAGGCAGGAAGTGTTTTAATTCCTGCCTCAAGCTGTCTTCTCATATAAACAGCAACTCATAGCCACTTCCCAGTTTGTAGCATGAGTTATGAAAACTAGAGTTCATTTAGATCTACTATGGACAGTTCTGGTTCCATTTGCTGTTTTTACACTTTATGAATAGGAAATAATAATAATAGAGGAAAGTAGGCAGAGGAAAGCATTACCAAGCATCTCTTGCATGGCCTGCCAGAGTTGTAGCATTCCAGGGCAGAGACTCTGTATAGACCTGCACAAATCATAGCACCTGCTACCCCTTCTGCAGCCAGCACATTTTCTTCTTGGGATTGTTGCTTTACAGGAAATTAGACTGGTGTAACACTAGATTTTCTCAGAAATAGATACTGGAAGTAAGATAGTTGGAGAGAATGCCTCCTTTCTGCAGGGGGACCATCAAACCTGGGAGTGTCTTGGCTTCCCTTCTGACTTCAGTGGGCCTCATCTGCTATTTTTTTGAGGTAAATGCCTGTGAACATCAGTGATATGCTGTGAAGTAGGTGGAGGCACTGATCATTCCTCTGAAAAAGTATTTTCAGGGCCAGAAGTTCTGGGTTCGTTTCTACATGCATGTGGTACTCATCTCACCTTCCATCAACAAGTACAAAGAGTATTACCTCAAACCCCATTTACAATTACATGAAGAAGCTGCTAGATAATGATTTTTTTCTCTGTTTTTCTTTCTCCCAGAGAATTACTCTTCCCAGTTTCTCTGAACACTGCCTCATCCACATCTGTAGTACCTCTGTCAATGATTCTTGGCATGGTGAATGAGGTGCAGCGACAATTGGGCAGATTTTTCCAGGCAGCCAACCTCTATTTCTAGCCCAGGCCATATAATCCTTACAAGGTCTGTTCATTCAAATATGCCATTCAATATGGGGCAGAGTCAACAGGTGCCAAGCCTTGGGCAAAGTTGGAAAGCAGGAGTTAAGACCTGACTTCTGGACAGTGATGTTTTCCATGAGTTGTTACCACATAGGAGTCCAGCACATAACAAGTCTGGATCACAAAGACTAGAGCACCGCCTCATAATAATAGCTTTATGTAGCTGAGCACCGCGAGATCCATAAGGCAAGGCAAAGTGGTTCAAGGATAGAATAATATGTCTGGATCCTGTAAATCTGCAAATGCAGGATTTACTTGGGTTAAATATTCTGGATGATCAACCAGTGCTGGCTGTACAGACGCCACCACTTTCTTTCAGAGCCCCCGTGCTCACACAGCTCTAGTCTGGGCTTACAGCTGTCAGAAGAACTCCTCTTAGAGCTAAACCTGCCCTGAACAATGAGGCTTGCAGTCATAATAATCTATTGTGCACAAGCAGAAATAAAACTGACGAAGTAAAACACCAACTAGCTGAACAAAAGTCACTCAGTAGAATTTAATATCATTCCTGAGTCTTAATATCATGACCTTATCAAAAAAGCAAGGTGCATGAAATTAGCCTGATGTTTCAGCCTTACCACTGCCTGATTATAGCACCTTTTTAAGCCTGCCCCATCTTGTAGTCCAAAATGCATACTTTGCTCTTCTCACTCAAGGTATACTCTGCTTCTCTCACTTTTACGTCATTCAGCTGAGATCTAGGACTGACTTTTTGCAGAAACCAGAGAGATGTACTGGAATGAATCTTTGTAGTGAGACAGGAAAAGCTTATAAGTAACGCTGAGCTTTAAGTTCTCTGTTCAGTGTGGGTAGAAAGCAGTTAGAGATTATTCCCCTTCTCCAGATAGTACTGCTTGGACATCTGCATTGCTGTATGCTTGCTTTATGTTTATCTTGCAGCTCTTAAAATGCATCTATGTTTGCATTAGTGATTTTGCGTGACTGTGAAAAGAGAAATGGGAAGGACTAATTGGGCCACCCACCAACCATTAGCTAGTTTAAGACAAAATGCAAATCAGGAAAAATTATTACTGTGGACAAACTAGGAACATTCAGGCCTTGTTAGGGTACTGTGGGACTTTTTCTCACCCTTTCAGATACAAAGCAAAGTCCATGTGAATTGTGTATGTGCTTTCTGGGGGAATTTCTCTAGCAGCTCGAGGCTACAACCTTGTCTATTGTTGTTTGGAAAAGTATTGAGAACAACGTGTCTGCTACTCTAGCAGCTTCATTTCTGTGCAATAACAGGGATTTTAGTTCTATAGTTCTTTGATCACTTCGGAATCTTCAGCACTAAGTCACTAAGAATCTTTGGAATCTTCAGCAAAATAATGTGTAGAAATTTATAACGGCACATGCAGATCCCTCCTGAGCTTCAGCCCCACTGTGCTAAGTCCTTCTGGTGCCAAAAAGCCTAGATACAGCAAAGCTGTAATCTCAAGGTGAAGCTTCTAATGATGACTGAGACAGAAACAAAATGTTGGTTCTTCAGCATGCTGGCTTGTGCCCAGCCTTCCTCAGTTTCACAACCTCACACAGAAAAGTGCTTAATCTATACTGAGTAAAAAGACTACTCAGGTATAAGGTAGTGCATGGGTTCAATCTCGACCTCATCAGACCTCATCGTACAGATGACAGGGAAAGACAAACCCCAACCATTAACCATTAGGATTAATGCTCTGTGAATAAAAGCAAAGCAAACAAGGCTCAGGCTATTGGAAGGTTATGACACAAAATACTTATTTTTAGTAGTCCAGATGAATGTAAAAGTTTTTGAGCAAAATAGTTGAGATTTTTCTCAGCAGCTGAGACACAGGCAAGGTGCTTCATGCTTGTACACTGAACTTTTTTAGATCATGTATCAGTTTTGGTGAAAAGAGAAAGTCATTGAAAGGCAGCTTAAGAATTCAGCTAAAAGATTACAAAGATTTGGTCTATACTCAAGATAGTTTACAATCCATGTTTGTTCTTGGCAGAAAAACAACACGTGTATGCTAATGGTTGCCTAAAAGTCACTTTGCCAGATCTCTTCTCCTCTAAAATCTATCCTCCTTCATCCATGGTGTTTCTTGTGTTTTTTCTTGAGAAGGTGGGGATTGATATGCAACAGGACAGCATTGGTCTTCATTATTGCTGGTACCCTTTGTACACCGCACAGTCCCTCTTTGCTGGGAAGAGATTTCCTGTTGTGGGAGTTCAGGGGGTTCATGATCCACTCAGACTCACTCTTCTTAAAGGCAAAAAGTTGGAAAATCTGCTGCACTGGAGCCACTGGATTTCTGCTTCTCATTTTCCAGGCTTGTTTGAAATAAACATGAAAAACATGGCTAAAAAATCCCATACTCCAAGAAATGTTCTGCCTGAGCATATGAAAAGTCCTGCCAGATCAAGAGAATCTTTATACATTCTCAAGTGCATGCAAAAATCCTGGTTCACATAATGTGATAGTAAGTGCTGAAGACCATGTCCTGTGGGATAAAATGAAGTGGGCAGTGCCTAGTGTCAGCTTATACTTTGATCTGAGCCCTTCTCAGGTTTCTGTTACAAAAGATTTTAACAGTTCCAACCCAGCACAAACTATGCAACAGAAAAATACAAAGTGTGATACTTTTTCTTCATACTTACTGTACCGCTGTTAACAAACAGAATGACAAAGTCTTAGTAAAATTCTAAAGGCCAAATTACAATGATAGGGAGTGGTTAGCCTGGATTCACCAAGGAGAAGTCATGCTTGATCAACTTGATAACCTTCCACGGTGAGATGACTGCCTTGGTAGACAAGGGGAGAACAGTCAATATTTTCTACCTCGACTTCAGTAAGGCTTTTGATGCTGTCTCCCATCACAGCTTCATAGAAAATGAATTATGGGCTGGATAAGCAACCCTCTTCCAGTCTGAGGTGGGTTGAAAACTGGCTGCATGGAGACCTGGAGGGTAGTGATCGGTGGCACAAAATCTAGTTGTCCAGTAACTAGTGGTGCACCCCAGAGGTCAAGTCTGAGACCAACTTTGCCCATTATCTAGATGTTGGGTCATAGCGTGCCCTCAGCAGGTCTACTTATGATACAAAACTAGGTCGAGTGACTGATACACCAGAGGGGTTTGCTGCCATCTAAAAGGTCACTGACAGGCTGGAGAAATGGGCTGACAGGAACATCTTGAAATTCAATAAGGGGAAGTACAAAGTCCTGCATCGAGGAAAGAACAGTGCCATGCACTAGCACATGCTGGGGGCCACCCAGCTGGAAAGAAGCTTGACAAAAACAGACCTCCGGGTTCTGGTGGACACCAAGTTGATCAGGAGCTAACAATGTGCCCTTGCAGCAGAGTAGACTAATGAAGAGCTTGTGATGTCTCCTTCCTTGGATATATTTAAAAGACATCTGGACACAGTCCTAGACCACCTGCTCTAGGTGGTCCTGCCTGAGCAGGGAGCTTGGACCAGATGACCTACAGAGGTCTCTTTCAACCTCAACCATTCTGTGATTCTGTGAATATAGTTATATTTTATGTTAGCATGTTAAAAGCTTATGGGAGCAGACTATCATTGCTCTGTTAAGCTTTTGGATAATGCATCTTGCTTGTGTTTTGCTGATAGTGCAGAATCCTCTGAGTTAACTTGTGCTGTAAAGGATATATGAATGTATTTTTGTTTCACAGCAAAATCTTTAGGCAAAATGTAAAACTGTGACGTTTATTAGCTGTTGACTAGCAAATGCAACACTGATAAAAATCCTTCTTAATATCTAATATATACATCTAAACATAATTTCCTTTATGCTATGGTGAAATGGCAGTATGATTCTTTATTCTCATTAATCTTCAGGTTCAGACAATTGAATACAGTGACTCATGCCACATGTCCTCTTTGCTATTTTAAGTTTAAGAATAGGTGTATTCATGCAACAATGAACAATGACTCATGCCTGAAGCAAGACATTTAGGGTGTAATTCTTAAGTCCTCTTTTACCTCTCAAGGAGAGCATAGTGTGAAGGGACAGGATCACAATGTGGAGGAAAATTGGATCTTTATCAGCCAAAACTGGAGGCATAAAATGCAGCAATTTTTTTCAGCCGTTCATGTAATATGTGAATAAAGACATAATTTGCACAAGTTTAAATAAGGTTCCAAGGGGACAGGACACATCTTTCCACCATGTCACAGGTGAGCCAAAGCCAAGTTTCAGAGGACTGTTTGCAAACTGAGTGTCTGTACACCAGACATAAGGTGCCTATGATTCTCACTCAGCCTCAACACACAGTGGTTATCCTGGAGCAACTTCAGCCGAGACCCCAAGCAGGCATCCTGTAAACATCACACACTTTGTGAAGGCTTGGCTCCAGGGAAATTCATTCAGAGCAGAGCAGCTTAGATGAGAAGATATGAGTGTGCAGATCTATAACAAGTGCAAAACATTTGCTTTCTGTCTATATCCAGCAAGCAGCTGCAGCTTCCTTGTGACACAAAAAATACTCCGTTTATACCCACCAACAATGTTAGCAAATTCCGGAGTTTGCTGGAGTATTCTAGCAATATGAAAACAAAGTTGTTTTTTTCAGTGGCAGAAGGAAGATGTGGAAATGGGAGCTTTCAGTGACTCATCACAATCAGAGGGGTTATTACAAAACTAAATTGTTCTTCCAAACTACTATTTCCGCACAAACAACTCATTTGCAATTGTGAAGATGAGTGTCTTAGCAGAAATAGATGCTTCTATTATTAAAAAGTTGCCTTCTTCCTTTACTGTAGATTTCATTTTAACAAAATGGCTATGAATAAATTGTTCTACCTCTTCATCTCATTTTAAAAGAACTATTACATTAGCTTTTCCTTACATACGCTTTTCAAAGGTAGCTTGTACTTTATATTAGTACCAAACAGCTGTAATCAAGGACCTGTGCTGCTGCCTTCGCACCTTTTGTTTTTACATTCAGTGAAATTTTCTGTTTGGGGTGGATAGCATCATTCCTCCTGTGTTATGTTACACTGAAGCTGCACACTCTTAACACTTCCAGGGAATGGCAATTTCCTGCTATACAGCTATATACAGAGCAGATGCTGTACATTGGGCCAGCAGTCAGCATTTAGAGTTGCTCTCTGATCCCAGTGAGCTCTATTCCTTGTTCATCTATTTTTCTTAACTCTACCCTTCACCTGTGTAACCCAATTTTGTCCTCTCTTGTGAACAAACACAGCCCCTGATGTATGTCTTGACATGTTTGGGAGGCATGACTGCTTTGTCAGTAATACTTCTACATGAGCAGAGGTGTCCATAAAATTTTTCCCTTTAGGGAAGTGTTGAGTTAACTCCATGCTTTCAGTGGTGGCTCTGTGGCCCTGTGGGTACTGCCTGAGGCTGTGCTGCAGGTCCCCATCTCTGAGCTGCTATGGATTTCTTAGTTTCCTAGAGGAAAACTTGGCTATGCCCAGGGGAGACAAAAGCCCTCACTGCAGAAAGAGGCATAGTGTTAAACTTAAATGTGCTCCTTGTCCATGGCCAAGCATTGTGAGAGTATGGTTATCAATGAAGTTACCAGGACATTTTCCATCTGTTTCTGCAATAAAGGAACCTTTCAGTTTGGAACATACAGAAATGAGGGGAACTCTTCAGTAGTAGCCCGTGAACAAGATTTTAGTGAGTTTAAGTAAATGGGAAGAGCCTGAGTTATTCCATTAGTACGTTAATATTCTACTGAGCTAAGTGAGGACAAAAACTTGGCACAAGGTGAAAAAACCTATTTTTAAGATTAGGTTTCATAAATCAAATCTTAGGTTTATTTGTTCACCAGCTTGAAGCTTATTTTCTAGCTCAAGCAATAGCAATATAATTTAGGGGAGAATATTTCACCCCTCTTCCCAGCCCAAATGGTTCATTTGCACTTTAAAGCAATGATTCAGACTTAGTTCAGGCTTAACTATTATGTCCTAACTAATTTCTTCATGATGCAAAAATCATGTCTGAATGCACGATATACTTTGCCGTGTTGAGGGCTCGCTGTTAATTCTCATGGCTTGATCTGTCTTCTCCTGACTAGTTTTATCTCTCATCACACTTCCCCTTTCCATTCTATGCCTATGTATTTTCCTCAAAGATTTTCCATGGAAGGTCCTCATAAGCCCTTTAAAATCCAGATTGATTTTATCCATCTAGTCTACTTAGCATGTTTCTGTTATGTGTCACAAGTTTTGGAAATAATGCTGATTGTTTCAGGCCATTTAGCACTAAATTGTATGTTTTCATCCTCTGTGCTTGTGTAACACATGAGCTTCAACAACCTGAAGGCAGATAGCTCACCATTTTTCTTTAGAAAGGAAAAAAGGACAGTTTTCTGGGAGAATGGAAACACTTTCAGCAATGGTTATTTTATGTTAACTGGTATATTTATTCAATTTCCTGCCTTTTGGAAGTTTACAGGAGCAGTACAAATTAAAAGCTCTTTTGACATAATTTTGCTCTGAGATTGTCTTGCAAAAATGGAATGTTAAAATATTAATATTGATTTACAAATCATCTTTAATCCTGCACCTAGTGACCACTGTGTTTAGACTTACGGAAATAGGTGGAGAATCAAAGCTGAAAGAGAAGTGTAAGTTCTGGATAACTCACTAGTATTAAAATAGTTGATGTGTTTTGTGCAGAAGTATTACCTTAGCCAACCCTAGCAATAAGAGATGATGATGTAAACCTTTGGAAACAGATAACATCTCTATTGGACTCTCTTTTGCTTTTCTGAAAGATAAATATGCAGAGATAAACTATGGAACTCCTCATCACTGGTCATCGTATTGGCCAAATGTGTAAAAGAGTTCCAAAATCAATAAACTGAATTAGTAGAGCTGATAGACCTACTAAGTGAAGAGGAATAGGTTTTAGGGTTAGGGTTAGTCTTAACTCGTAAACCATAGGTAGCTGGAATTTGAGAATGGATACCAAGGGGGATATCAGTCTATGGCAGATTTTAATTTTATCCACAACATCTGCTACTGGATGCTGCAAAGAAGATAATACCTGGATCATTGTCTGACCAGTAAATGATGTATTATGTTATTCGCTAAAACTGATAATGAATTATTTGCAAGGGACAAAGTGAAAAAGGAAAAATCTCCTTACTGCTTTTAAACACTTGAAGAATAGGCCCCAACCTCCAAAAATTCCCTTTCGAGAACAATTCTTTACAGTTTATTTACAGGACACTGCATTACAAGGAAAGACTTGCTAAGCATAGATAATGTTAGGACAAATCTTCTAATACTGCCAAGGGCAGATTTCACAGTAAAGAAGACAAATATAATGAAAACAAAATTAAAAGATTCTAAAATTGGAAAAAAATCTTAGACTTCAAGATCCACAGAAACTTTCCTACTCAAAGTCCGACCCTTTTTTTTAAAGTACCCTGAAGGTTAAAGCACACTAGATTTTGAAGATACTCATAACTATTTTTTGTATTTTAGTCAGTTCTCTCAAGAATTATACTGCAAACCACAAAATGTATCCCAATTTAGGTGACCTTCAATTGCAAAATCAACTCTATGCTCTATGAGGAACTCAAATCTTAACAAAAATCAGATGTTCCCACTGACAACTATGTGACATTCAGTTGACAACTTGCTGTTCACTTCAAATATTCCTAGAAAGGATCTGTCTGAACTTGGACTCTCTATACATGTGTGCATGCAAGGCAGGCTGTGTGGAAGACTACTGCTTTGGGAGACAGACTGAAGAAATGCAGCTTTTGTCCCATAAGATATCGCTTCAAACTTGAGAACTTAATTGCACTGAAAAACTCATACTCATTTTCTGTTCAGCACCAGATGTCAGCAGAGCTTTAGGTAGCTGGCTCCCAATCAAGATTTTTGCAATATATATAGCACATCATGCACACCAAACGTACACTTGCATGATAAATACTTGGTGAAGTACTAAGGGGTGAAGAATTGCTGTTCTTTATCCCTCCCCAGATGTCCTCCTGCATCCCATGTCTGAGCACCTCAATGATTTGTGGTGCATGCTTCCATTCTCTTGCTTTGTTTCCACAGGGGACCACTCTGGTATAACTGTTAATTGCTCCCTTCTGCTACAGCAACTGTGATGCTGACAGAGAGCCAATACCACCTCCACCCACCTGGGCCTGCTCTAGGTCTTGCAGGAGAAGAGAGGATTACTGATGTTTTCTTTTTCCCTCTGTATGTTCTAATTCTCAACATTTGTTTAACACTTCAGAGACTCAGCTCTACAATTTACCTAAAAGCAAATAATGGGAGAAATTTTGAAGCCTTGTTCCATAAGCATTCCCACTTGCTGTGTTAGTATCTGTGGAAAATACACCAAGTTTGTGCTTTCTTCATGTCTGACAGAATCAATAGAATCATAGAATAGTTTGGGTTCGAAAAGATATGTAAAAGTCACCTAGTCCAACCCCTCTACAATGAGCAGGGACACCTTCAACTAGATCAGGTTGCTCAGAGCCACATACAACCTGACCTTGAATGTTTCCAGGGATGGAGCTTCTACCACCTCTCTGGGCAATCAGAGGAAACTAAGCAGAGAAATTAAGTCCTTGCATAGTCATTTCAGGTTTTGGGACATAAGCTTTTACAATCAGTAATGACAGCAGAGAAACTTCCTTTCTGTCTAATGGCAGTACGTAACAGTAATAATTTAGGGCTATTTGGCACACCTTCTACAAACTGATCACGGCAATTTATAACATCAGTGTAATTCATGTACTAAAATTATATGGACTTCCAGTTCCTATAGCTATTTAATGTGAGGGACTGAGGCCTTCGGAAGTCAGATCTTCAATATTCTCTTTGTATTTTTTTAAAGCGAAAGAAATCCATGTAAGTCAAAACTGGGCCAATTCCATCTCATTCAGACAGGGTTCTTCTTTCTCTCTCCCCTAAAAGTTGGAAAAAATGTAACTCTTTCATCTATCAGAAAATTATATTGTTTGTGACCAATGTTCAGCTTTAATGTATGATCTGGCTATTTTCTCCACTAGTACTGTTTGCTACAATGATCACCCAGTATATGCACTCTAAAAAAGTTAATCAGACTTTTTTCAAAGAGGCTACCTAAATAAGTATCCCACCTAAATCTCACTAGAGATTTTAAGTTAGTCTTAAAAAGCTGGAGGGGACAAAGATCTTCCCCTGTTCAGACAAACTGTCTTGCCCCTGCCAGTCTCCTGAAGGTCAAGTATTTTTGATCAAGTCTCATTTGTCTGGCTCTTCTGCAGTTGTCCTAAAAGATGAATTGCTGCTCTTTTTAGAAAAGGGCCAACTTGGTGTTTCTCAAAATGGACTCAAGAACCAACACTCTGATTTTGCATCCAGGTAGCTTCCCTGAAAACTAAAAGACTCACACCAGTGCCTTTCAAGCCCGGGTCACAAATTTCATCACCTGAGAAAGACTGAGCCTCAGTTACACAGGGAACGAGTGTTTCATTCTTTGCATGTATTTCAACCAAGTGAATGAAATGCAAATTTAAAAGCTGTTATAAGTCTAATTCATAGGACCTGTACTTGGATAATGAGAAAATTTCAGGCTTGAAATAGTTACTTCAGTTTCTGGGGATGGAAGGAAAGCAGTTCTCTGTGAGTTCATGAGATTGGTGGTAGAGAGGTGAAATGTCACATAGCCTTCACCTTCCAGATATTCTTAAACTGTCATGGACTACCTGTTGTTTGGGCAACTGAAGTGATAGCTCTTGTGGCTTTACCCTTACCCAGGTCTAAGCAAAGTGTCCTAGTGCAAGGAGACGAGGTCTTTTGCTTTCTTTAGGAGTTTCTCTTCCATCTTGGGAAAGCTTAGGTGAGAAGCTTGGTCAAGGGCTTGCTCTCATTAGCTACTGGATGTTTTCTCTTAGAATCACAGAATCATTTAGGTTGGAAAAAACCTTTAAGGTCATTGGGTCCAGCCGTAAACCTAACACTGCCAAATCCACCACTAAACCATGTCCCTAAGTGCCACATCTACACATCTCTCCTTCTTGCTTTGCATGCACTGAGATCATGTTTAGATTCCTAAAGCTCTTCTGTGTTATTGTAGTATTAAAGTGTCCCTTCTGCTGTGTTTGCAGGACTTTTATGTGTCTCAGAGATGAAGGTATATTCATTGCACCTCTTCCTGCTGTTGTACGCTGCTGTGATGACAACAAGTTCCATCTGTATCTCCTAAAGAAAACATGGCAGGACACAAGCATTGGCTTGATAATGTCTTACTTCTCTTCCCTCAGAGCAGTGTGTTTGCATGCTAGTTAGCAAGAAGTAGCATCTTGTAGAAATAGAATCAGTAAGCTACCAGAGCCTGCTTGTTTCCCAAATCACCAGCAAGTGGATGAACCTCCAGTGCTTGATGGACGCACATGAAACTTTTCTGCAGTCAGACATCTCCCGCCTCAGGGACATGGACAGATTTGCAGAATCTGGTGGCACTCTTCACTTCCTGTGACGCACAGCATTGGAGTAAGCACTCTCAGTCCTGACTCCCACCTACACAGAAAGGCAATCACATCAGTTCACTTCCACCAATAAATCTGCTGGCTGAACACCAATCTTTCATGTCAGATGAGAGAATGGGAAGGGAGAAGGTAGGCACAACAAATCTTGGTCAGAAAAAACGCTTTCAAAGCAATTGCTTTCCTGGTAAATTGTTTCTTGTTAGGGTAGTACTTCACTTATTCATGGTGTTAAAGGACAAAACAAACCACTGCACAGGAGATAAGCTGAAGTATACTTGAACACAGTGTGATGATGTATATTGGTGTTAGAGATTTTTATCTAAATGCTGCATTTCATTATGTATAGCTTTCTTGCTAGTATTTCCATAGGAAGAGATTTCCAGCTGAAGAAAATACAATTATGCTTAGTAATGTATCAATTAGGTTTTCCAAATCTATCACAACATGATTTTGCAGACTAGTTCTGTGGCATTTGTAGTTAAGTTACTTCTAAATGTTAATTTGGTTTAGTAAGGATGTTTTGAAAGCCTGATTTTCCCTTCAAATACTCTGTACATCTCAGTGGAGTGCCAGAACTGAAGAAAGCAGGTGGGCTGTTCCACTAAGCATGCTTGCTTTTTGTCTTCAAACCTGTCTTGTGGCTGGATTTACCTGCCAAGGAGAAGGGTTTTTGAGCCTGGGTGACGCTTGCAGACTCGTTCTGTTGAACAGCTACGATGAGTCTGCTGTGATGACAAGTGTGTCAGTACTTGAACAGCTTTTTGACAGTTTCTTTGAAAGAAACAAGAAAATTCTAACCAGGAAGGGACCTGGTGGAAATCTGGTAACAATAGGAGGAGATGAAGAAGCCCTTTATGACCTGACTGAAGATGAGTTTCATCAGCTGGAAGAGTAGGCATGGCTGTAACATATCCTTTCATGCAAGAAAAAAAGAGTGAATATAATGTAATTTCTCTTCAAGAACCCAAAAGAACCAACAAAAAGCATGTTGAGATTCACTGAACCAATAATTATGCTTGGCCTGCTTTTGTGGTGTAGTGAGTTGATCCTAGCCAGCAGCTAAGCTCCATCCCAGTTGCTCACTTAGTCTAACCTCACAGTGGAATTGGGGAGAGGATTGGGAGGGGAAAAGTAAATAAATAAATAAATAAATAAATATGGGTCAAGGTAAAGACATTTTAATATGTAAAGACTAAAAAAAGGAAAAAAGCAAGCGGTGCAAAGACAATCACTCACCACCTCCCAGCAGCAGACTGATGCCCAGCCCATCTCCAAGTAACGGCTACTTAGGACAAAACTCCCTTCTCCCAGTGTTATTGCTGAGCATGATGTTATGTAGAATGGAGTATCTCTTTGGTCAATTTGGGTCAGCTGTCCCAGCTCTCCTCTCTCAACCTCTTGTCCATCCCTAGACTACTCCATGGAGGAGGGCAAAGTAGGAAACAGATGATGAGCAAAGCGCTATCCAATAATAGCTAAAACATTTGTGGTTTTTTTATTAATACTACCTTCATCACAAATCTAAAACACAGCAACATTTGAGCTGTTGTGAAGAAAATGAACTCTACCCCAACTGAACCCAATACATGGAGAAAACAAACTACCCATTGTTGCTAGTTCAAAGCACGCAGCATGGGTACTCTTAAGCTGATGAAGACTGCTGGTTGGTG
Organism: Aegotheles bennettii; assembly: GCA_013398125.1. Lineage (NCBI taxonomy): Eukaryota > Metazoa > Chordata > Aves > Caprimulgiformes > Aegothelidae > Aegotheles > Aegotheles bennettii. The sequence goes on from VZRW01008813.1 coordinate 196,168, forward strand.
CAACATATCTGCAGGATAGATCTGGAGTGTGGCAGACCACTAAGTTCAGTGCGTGCTATAAACTGACCCGTGTTCAGAAAAAAACCCCTGGTTTGCAGACATGGTGCCAAGGAAGTTTTATAGCCTTGCACAATTTTCCTTCTGCTAGCTACTGTAAAAGCACTGTTCTTTAAGTATGTGGAAATACATTGCTTCCTTACTTACTCATCTCAGCTTTCTCTAAAAGTTGTCACCTTTTCACAGATCTTTCTCATTTGAAAAAAACCAAAACAAAACACAAAAAAAAGAAGAAAAAAATCAGCAATGTTCACCTCCTCATCCCATGTCCTGTCCCTGTCTCTGTTCTCACTTTGTCAGTAGCATGAGCTATCTTGTTGCAGAAGTGTCTGGCTTTGAACCCCAAGTTCATTGCTGTTGCCCAAAGCTGTTAGCCCACCCAAGATGTCTCAAGGACTAAGGCAGAATTCTACACGCAGGAAGGTTCTCTGTGACATCTGCCCACTTTGTCCCTTCCAGGCTCAGCAAAACAGTAATGCATTTAACTCTGTACCTTTCTGACTACAGTAGGACTGTATTTGTCCTTAAATACACCATCAAACATCATGCTAGACTGGCACCTGCTAAAGGAGCACAACATTTCAACTGATTTCCTATTCATGTGGACTTCTGCTAAGCAAACACTTAAGTTTTGATAGCATCTAGCCCTTTAGTTAGTTAACCTATTAAATAAAAAAGTATATAAATTGTGGTTTATGCCTAGCCAACATGACTCTAACTCAGTCCCACTGAAGGACTTAAGGGCCTGATGCAAGTCTGTCTTTGATGATGCATCCAAGAACCTTGCCCAGCTGTGAATTTGTCTCATGTTGTACAAAGCAGCCTCAGTCCCATTATAAACTAATGTTGTTTCACATTCAAAGTATGTGTCTGATTCTCATTTACATGAGAATATTTCTACATCTTGCCTGCATTGAGAGATTTTAACATAACTGACCATCAGTTCTTATTTGTTTCTTAGGTACTTGAACTTTATTTAAATTTTAACTCTTTATGCATGAAAAAAAAGAGTGATATTACAACATAAAAACTAACTGCATGGATGCATTTCTCTGCATGAAGGCAGTCAGGAAACCACTTTGCACTCAAACATCCCCATTGGCAGGCAGTGAATCTAAATCCCGATGTATGGAAAGCCATGTGGAGTTTAATTGAAAAGAAGTTTTAGGAAAGAAACCTCACAGCACTAACAGACTTTAAAAAAATTACCTTGTATAAACTGGTCCAAACACAAATAAATAGGAAGGGTTTTTTTCAAATTTTAACATGTAAGTACCATATTCAGATGAAAAAATACAGTTTTTGTTTCCTGGAACTGTTTTATAGACAACATAGAAACAAGCATGACAGGTTCCACTTTCCAGTTGCTCAGTTTCCTAATAACCCAGGTTAAGTGTGTTCAATTCCTCTTTTCTCTGTTGCCTAGTCACAGGAAATTTGTCTGCTGTTGATGAAATTGGTAGAAAATGCCTCCTTTTTTCTTAGAAGAGTCTTCTCCTTTCTGCGTCTCCTCTTGCTGAAGCTACTCAATAAGAAATCAAAGCAGTAAGCTTGGCAGCCTCCAAATGTGGTGTGCTTTTCTTTTTTTTTTTTTTTTTAAGGGGTCATACACCTTGCCCAAGTTCCATTCAGCACTTCAGCACTAACAACATATAATATATGAGCAGCTCCTGCATATGGATCAAAGGTATGAAACTGCTCTTACTCTCTTCACATAGGGATGTAAATAAGGGGATAAACTCCAGATTAAGTGCGTTCCAAAGGGAGAAGAAAACATTAACTGTTCCCACAATCTGAGAAGGAGGGTCTTTTTGTAGTCTCTTGTGTTCATGGTTTGGTGAGGTGCATGGATTTCTGTCTCTAGCAAAATTAATGAGAAAAGCATTTTTTTATTTTAGTGCCATTACAATATATGCTGCATCTTGAATCCCACCTTTGGAAGAATGTGCTCTACCCCTGGTATCACAGCCAGACCCAGACTTGAACAGAAGTTTCCATATTTGCATGTTCCACATCAATCCCTTTGCAAAGTGATGAGCAGATCCAAAGTGCTGTGAGACTTCAAAAACAGAACAGGTGTTTTGGAAACTGTATTTCCACAAAGCAATATTCTTACAAAGATATCTGTACAGGAAAGATAAGTTTAGATCCTCACCACTGAACATTTGTTTTGCAGCAGCTATCAACACAGAGCATATGTCTGTTTCTCTGTTGCACAAATAAAAATACTATCGGGTTGTCCCTGTCAGTAGCGTAAAATATTATACCTGAAAAGCACTTTGTCTGCTGTGGGAAAGGAAACACAATTAATATGTTAAAGAGAAATGGTTCTCGGTGTTTTATTTTCTGCTGTAATCTGTTAACTAACAGCCCTTGCATCTTGGACAAAGCAAATAAGGCATCTTTGCCAAGTCATGGTATAATCATTGGGCTGAGGGTCCACAAATGGACAATTTTTGAGCCAGTGCCTACCGGGATTTTTGTCCCATGGAAGGCTTCTAGTGGGGACATGGAAATACACAGAGGTGAGAACACTGGTTGCTCTGGAAGGGACCTCATCCAAGACATGCATCTCCAAGCAATCAAAACCCTCCAGTGCCAACACTTTCCAAGAGGCCCGAGTCAAAGTTGACATTAGGGTTGAACCCTTTGTGTCTGTCAGTATTCAAGGTGGGGTTGGCTGAACAGCCAGGCTGGCTCAGAGGCAGCAGCTGACTAATGGTTTTCTGTCTAGCCACCAGAGGGAGATAAAAGGCCACATGCAGCTCAACCGGGTCATCTCATATTTTCTAATGTCACATTTGTAAACAAACATCCACGTTGCCATCATAAAGCTCATATTAAGTCAGCCTAACCCTTGTGGCAAACAGCAGAGTCATTCACCACCATTGCATGCCACCAATGAACTTTGTCTCTGGCAAAGCTAAGGCACGTAATCCTAGGGAAAAAGCCCTAAATCAAAATGCTTGTTGGTGTTTTCACAACAGATGCATGCAGCCTGTTGCAGAAATTTACAACTGCGGTTCTGTGCTGTGCACACTTATTTTATACCTGTTACTGCTTTACTGTGTTTCACAATGAGATCCAAAGAAACAACAAGTTTCTGCAAATATCTTTTGGAAATAGTTCTAATGAAGTTCAGCCTGCTGGGTGTTTTTCTTAGGAGGTATTGCAGGAAATTAATGTTTTGAAAAAAACTGCAGTGAATATTTCACATTAATTCTCCACTCAAAATAACCCTTCAAAAGCAAGAATACAGCCTACAATGAGAACACTCTGTGAGCTGCTGCTAAGATGATTCAGACAAACACTTGGTTAGATTTTTAAGTCTGGAGGGATATTCTTTAACTTCTTACTTTTTGTCTCTGCCTCTACTTTTTTTATGTCACTCCTAGTCCCAAAAATGTTATGAAAAATTAAGAGGTATAGTTACTCCTTGTAATAAATTGACTGGAGCTGTTTGGAAAACTCAAGCCACCGTTGTGGGTAAAAACGTAGATTTCTATTCTTGATCAGAATGAAAAAAGATAGCAAAATTGTGACAAAGTGTATGTGTGTGTGTGTGTAAATGTTGAACTATTTTGACAATTTGCATGGAATAGGACATTACAATAATCCGAAATGTAAGTCTTTTCATGCTGGATCAGATGGGAGCTGCATTCCTGAGGCCTTTCCCATGCTTGCCCCCTTCTAATCTTGCTGTCCCACTGGGGAACACTTCCCATGATACCTTGATTTTCCCCTGATTTTAAATATCTTATCAGTGTTAAAGAATGAGAAAGAAGGAGGCACAAGATCTTGGAAGGAGGTAAGAAGTCTGGAGTTAGAACTTGTGAAGTGATTACGTGGTCAAACACCTGGTCAGATGGGATACTAAGTGTCCTGGTTTGATCCAGGACAGAACCAATTTTCTTTTAGTAATTTTACTTTTCAGTTAAGTCTTTTCTAAGAAACTCCACTTGCTGAATTTAACAGCATGTTTTTCAGTCAGTGTCTGCCTCTAGGACTGATAATGCACAATGTTTATAGTTATTGCTGGAGAATGATATGTAGAACCAAGGCCTCTGGTAAACATCTTATGCTCCAGAAACAAAGTCGAAGCAAAGGTGTCACACCTGCAATCCTTCTACAGTGAGGAGCGGACTGGACAGGTGACCCAAGTTGACCAAACAGTGTTCCATCCCATAAGCATCATACTCAGTATAAATCTGAGGGATCATGAGGGTTAAGTTCTCTTTGTTCATGGCCAGTGTCCTGGGAGGACTGTTTGTTTGCCTTTGATCCCCATCTGTGTGTTCCTGAATCCTTGTGTTCCTGCCTCCAGGTCCCATCTGCTGCTGAATCCAGGAGTCTAGTCCAGGACCTTCTCAGGGCTGACTACAATCTCAAGGTGACTGGAACATTATTGGGGGAGTGATTGGGTGGGATATTGGTTTTGTATATGGTTGTATATATTTGTATATATTTTACTATTTCTTTTTCATTCCTTACTGTTTCATCAAAGCTGTGTAGTTTATTTTCCAACCTGTAAGTCTCTCTTCCTTATTCTCTTTCCTTCCCTTCTTGGGAAGAGAGTGGGGAAATAGGGAGCATCTGTCATTCGTTTAATTGTTGGCCCAGCATCAAACTGTAACACTAAGGAAAAGGGGGAAGCCATGAACAAGACATGCAGAGACAAAAATGTGACAGACAAATGTAACAGAAACAAAGATGAGAAACAAACCTGGTCATTCCGAGTGATCAATAGGCTACCAAGAAACTGCAGGCAGGCTGAGGCTTTGGAACTGGTAAGGATCCTGGATGGATTGATGGGACTGTGTCAGCTGCTGAGGGAATGTGCATGGGACAGGATTCAGGGAGGAATAAAGGTGGGGGGTGGGGGTGCAGGCAGAAAGGGGTGTAAAAGGAGCTGGTTGCATATAACCTGGGCCCGGTCAGCGTGCTGGTCTGACCAAGCCTTGTGCCTGATGACTGCAATCTGTCCTACCTTCTTATTAAATCCTTCCTTAAGTGCAGAGTTTTGCATCTGGGGAAGAACAACACCATGCACCAGTACAGGCTGGGGGCTGACCTGCTGGAGAGCAGTGTAGGAGAAAGGGACCTGGGGGTCCTGGTGGACACGAAAATGACCATGAGCCAGCAATGTGCCCTTGTGGCCAAGAAGGCAAATGGCATCCTGGGGTGCATTAGAAAGGGGGTGGTTAGTAGGTCAAGAGAGGTTCTCCTTCCCCTCTATTCTGCTTTGGTGAGGCCACACCTGGAGTATTGTGTCCAGTTCTGGGCCCCACAATTCAAAAAGGACATGGAACTGCTTGAGAGAGTCCAGCGCAGAGCCACTAAGATGATTAAGGGAGTGGAACATCTCCCTTATGAGGAGAGGCTGAGGGAGCTGGGTCTCTTTAGCTTGGAGAAAAGGAGGCTGAGGGGTGACCTCATCCATGTTTACAAATATGTAAAGGGTGAGTGTCAGGATGATGGAGCCAAGCTATTGTCAGTAATGACTAATGATAGGACAAGGGGCAATGGTTTTAAACTGGAGCATAGGAGGTTCCATGTAAATATCAGGAAAAACTTCTTCACTGTGAGAGTGCCAGAGCACTGGAACAGGCTGCCCAGAGAGGTTGTGGAGTCTCCTTCACTGGAGACATTCAAAACCCGCCTGGATGCGTTCCTGCGTGATGTACTCTAGGTGACCCTGCTCTGGCAGGGGGGGGGGACTAGATGATCTTTCGAGGTCCCTTCCAACCCCTTAGATTCTGTGATTCTGTGATTAACTAACTGCCCAGTCTCACTCTCTACCCTGTGTGCACACGCTCTGCATGGACCAAGTGCCAGTTACTGGAGGGACCAGTATGTTGAATTTGGTGCCAGCAACGGGAGTTAGACCAGAGGTGTGGGTGCCCCCTTGCCTGTAGTGCCAGCTACCAAAGTGAGTGGGGTCTCAGGGCCAGTGACCAGGTCAGGGAGGTGCCCTGGCCACCAGCCACTGGGGTTGGAATGCCGTGTCCCCCAAACCATCAGAATGATATTGGGTCAAGGTGGGGAAAGGTGCTACAGCAATTATTAAAAAAGAAGAATGGTCCTTGTTAGAAGAGGAGGTTGAAATGTCTTGTCTTTTTTTGGCCCAAGAGGATGAAGACTTAGAGATGATGCTGAATTGCTCATAAGCACTGAGGAGCAGGAAGAGGGGAGAACAGAGTTATTTCAGATAAAGAATGTTATCAGCCAGGTTATAATTGTTCTTGTGCCAAGTATGTATTCTGGTTGGAAGTTGGAAGAATCCCTTACTGGCAGAGAAATAAGATTGTGGGATAGCTTTCCAGAGGAAATATTTTGGCCAAAACCCCCACAGCTTCTGTGAAAATGGAGCTCAAAATGATTATTAAAAAAGATTATCTTGACATAGCTGCCCAAGCTCACAAGGGACCACTGCTTACCACTTCTGTGTTTCTACAGAACACTTGGTTCAGAATCTCCTATCAGAAAATGTGCTGACAAATGAACAAAAGCAATTAAAAATCCTTCCGTGCAAGTCTGGTCTTCAGCCTTCCCCCTGATATGCCTTGCTGTAGTGTGGCTATCTCTGGTACTGTCATTCTGCTGCAGGAGAAGAGTTCAAAAAGCAGCATTCGTGTGCTTCTTGCTTCATCATTCTGTAGCACCAGGCCTTGGTGTGACATTTTCTAAATACTCATTTTTCTGTGGGGAAAACTGGATGCTTCTGCTTTTTCTATTTGATCTTTTTTACCACTTCCCTCCCCCAGTGCTTTTTCCTACATGCATAAACTACTATGTTTACTTTTTGAGGTGTTCTCACCTAAAACAATGAAAGCATGGCATATGTGTGCTGTAGAGGGACCTTGGCCTCTTTCTCTTATAACCTAAAGAAGTGCTGCTTCTAACCTTTGTTGTAGTTGACAATTGATGTGGCTGCTTCACTCTCATGAAAGCAGCTTAAAAAGAACCCCAGAGTTTTGTGCCAGAGATATTTCAGCTCCCAGTAGTGCCTGTCATTAATTGCACGTAATTGAAACTAGGCCTCAGCTTTATTTTTATTTTACAAGTGTGAAGTATTCCTGCTCCTGAATTCTATCAAATTAAATCACCACAGAGAGCCAAATAAGCTATTGAAGATGGCACTGAGTACACAGTAGTTACTGAAAGAGGCAAATAACCCAGCTCTTAGGGACCTAAGTTCTTTTCTAGGGCTGCTGATGGGGGGATGGAAAAGTTTCAGTCAAAAGGATGCTGAATGGGGTGGTGGTTCAGTTCTTCCAGACACTGGGCGTCTGTAAGAATCTGCATATTTTCCCCTTATACTCAAAGCAGCCATGCACCAGGGCTAGGCAGCTTCTCTGTGTCAGGATACGGTGTGGTGAGAATTCCCACTGCTGCTGCTGCAGCCCACCCAGAGCTACCACCGCTGACGGCATCTTCACAGGGAGACACAGTCAGCACCTGTTCCACTTCTGCTCTTTCCACGTTGCTTCTCTGTGTGTTGTCCATAGATCTTACAAAAGGGCAGAAAGAATGAAAGTCCTGCAATCTGCCCATGGTGGGATGGCTTGTGAGGGGCACTGGGTACCTTTTGGTGATGGCTGTCATGAATTGCGAAGACCTACCCATAAAACACAAACACTGATCTCTGCAATGTGCCTGGTATTCAGAAACAGAAGTGTGACAGTAGTTCAGTGCCTGTGTTTGTCTGAAGTTTATCTGATTCATGTTGTCAGCACACACTTAGGGGAGTTACACAGGGCTTTCAAGTTTCAGACTTGAGTAAAGATACGAGCAAAGATCTACTTAATGATGCAGAAGTCTTGACAACTTGCTCATAAAACCACTGAGATCCAAGAGGCTTTGTCAGGACCTGTTTCTTGTTAGCTGCTCACCATTGCTAATCAAGCAAATGGCTTGCTGAGATATACCAACAGAGCTGACTCAAAAGCTGTGGCTTCCTTGTCAACCAGAGAGTGAAAGGTACATGTACGGAAGCCTCAGAAATTGTACTGAGCATTTGCTTTGATTTTGCCAGCTGCATGATGCTATGCGGGGATTTTGTAAAAGCCACAGGAATATCCACTTATGTGATCCATACTTCTTACTACACAGATGTGCTGGGGGCACTGAATTCACTCTAAGTGGATTTGTAATCACGCTACAAGTGGAGCTATTTCTTGTTGTTCTTTCTGGGTGCTTTTGTTATCTATGCCTGCAAGATCAAATGTAGGTTTGCTTTTTTTTTTTGCTATGGACTGAAGCCCTGAGTCAGCAAGATGTCTAAGCACATGCTCAAGCACAGGCTACAGTACTTTCTTGAATAGCTGTAGGTTTAAGCATATTTAACCATAAGGATGCATTGAAATGCTTTCCTAAATTGAGCCTTTTCTACAGAATAGTAATTACTTAGATGGTGACTGTAACACAAGCTTAGTGACTTTCTGGATTGAATCAGCGAACCTGCACTGGCATTAAGGAGAGAAATAATTTGTCATTTTATTTTTAATATGCAGATATCTGTGAAAAGCAAAAAAACCAGGAGCATTTTCTTATACAAAGGGGTCACTTCCTGCTAGGTTCTACAATATTTTAAACAATGAACACTAATTCTGTTAATGAAATGATATGATGAGACATGGGAACCTCGAGCAGATTGGATATTAAAATCAAGGAGTCAGATCATATAGCCAGGGTGGATTTAGGGCATTGGCCTGTGATCATTTAAGGTGGTCTGTTTGCTAGGGGACAGACTAAATGAACCAAAGAAAAGTTTTCAAGGCATCACTTTTCAGAAAGCCAAAAATTATCAGCAAGCTGTGCTGTCTAGAAATATCTGAGCTCCAATCACAGCTTTCAGTGCAAATCAGACCTCTTTGTTAGACATCGTTCAAATTAGGAATGCATTGAAGTAATCAGTATTCTCAGCAAAAAAAAATTAAAATTATTATTTGTTTTTTCCCCTTCTTATTCATTGGTAAGGGCTCATTCAGGAGCCTGAAGCTGAAATACATGTACTAGGGAAGAGGCAGGAGGTTACTTCTTGTACTCTGACTTCAGACACTCACATACCTGATTATAGTGCAGCACTGGTTGTAGCTGACTGTGTGCACTCTAGATTTTAGATTTGCCTTTAGGTACAGTAAAAACTGGCAAACAGTTACGGATATGGAAAGCACTGGATAAGTGGACTAGGAGATGCATGGAAATTGGCTGGAGCTTAGGGTTCAAAGTGTTTTAATCAAGCAACGCAAAGTCTTGCTCATGGCTGGTTACTAGTGGTGTCCCTCTGAAATACCAATACGGAGGCCAATATCCTGTAATATCTTTACAAATGACCTGGATGATGGGACAGAGTGTGCTTTCAGCAAACCTGTCGATGCTCCCAGACTGAGGGCAATGTTAGCTACACTGGAGAAGAGGGTTGCTCTTCAGAGGGACCTTGACAAGCCAGAGAAATGGGCTGATGGGAACCTCCTGGAGTTCAGCATTGTCAAATGCCAGGTTCAGTTTTGGCTCCCTAAGACACCTTAAGACAGCCGCTGATCCCATGGAGCAAGTGGAGGCCACTGAGATGCAGAGGGGGCTGAAGCATGGCACATGGCAGAAGAGGCAGCATGAAGTGCTTTTGTTCAGCTGGGGAACAAGATGGTGAGTGGGAGCTCTTGAAGTTGTCATCAGCTCCTTCACGGCAGGGCACTGAGATAACAGAGACAGACTCTTCTCAGAGGTGCATTGAAGGCAGAAGACACACATTGCAATATAGGGCACTCACAGGAGGTTGCAAGATACCTTTCTTTGCTGGGAGGGTGCTCAGTGCCCAGGCAGGAGGGCCCAGCGAGGCTGCAAGTTCTTCACTCTTAGGCGTGTTCCCATCTGACTGGACATGGCCCAGAGAAACTGGCTGAAGTGCCAGGCTGGCCCACCTGCGAGGGAGGGAGGAATCTGTGAACCAGTGGACAGAGGGTGTCATTTCAAAGTGAGAAAGCTGGGTTCTTCAGCGAGCTTCCAATACCGAATTTCGTTCTCGGTGTTTCCGCTGCTGTTTTACCTGCTGCGTCCCGTTACACCACGAGCTGTTCGGGGGCTGGAGTTCGTGC
>VZRW01008813.1:207112-264488 GCA_013398125.1 Aegotheles bennettii
CGCCGGCTCGGGGGGAAGGTACCGGCCGAGCCTTGCAGGTCCGCCCGCAGGGCTCGGGATCCGGGCAGCACGGAAAGCGGCCGGCGGGTGAGGCCATGGGTAATTGGCTAGAACGCAGGGCGACACAAACGCAACTCGGGGTGGCCATCTAGAACTGGCTGGGGGCTTCAGTTCGCGTTTCTGGCCGTATCTGCCCAACATCTGCTTGCAACAGACAAGACAAAGTAGCTCCGTGGCAGCCTGCAGTTTCCCAAGTGAAAACATAGACTCTCTTTGCTGAGCATTAGCTTAAACGAATTTGAGGTCAGTTGGAGCTTAGCTGCATTATTCTTACATTTTTCTTAGTCTCGAGTCACATTGTGAATACCGCTGATTGTAGGGAAGCAATATGTCCTTACTCCTAGGAGTAAATCAATTTCTTACAGTGGAAACTTCTCTGAATGTAAAAGAAATAGTAACTATACACTTCTTTTCAAGCATTTCCTTCTTGCAGCCAATGTTCAGCTTCTCTTTCCTACAGCAGCTGAGCATGCATCTCCTTTGTTATTCTGCAGCATTTCTTATAACAAACGTTCTTCATCTGCATAAATAATGAACTGCACTCTTGCATTTTTGGCATTGTGTTTATCTTTGAATCTTGAAAAAACATCCTTTCTCTGAGCTGCTGCGTGTGCATGTGTGGGTGTGAGGAAGCCATTCTTTTGCGTTTGATCATCCACAGGTCTTAGCTGCTAGATATTCACTTGGACTCAGTGGGAACTGAACTCTGCAAGAATTTTGCTGTATGGCACTTGGAAGAATGTGGGGTTTTTTTGTTTGTTTATTTGTTTGTGGTTTTTTGTGTTGTTTTTGTTTTTTTTCTGAAGTTGAATCTGCCTGTTTAGGAGATAGTCAGTAGTGTTTACTAGAGACTTTATCAGACAAAGGCTGAGAGGAGTTAAACAGTGTGAGCATGAGGCTATTGTTTAATCAGGCAGTCTGGCCATGGGCAAGGAGGATTCCTGGGCTGCACAGGGGCTAGCAGCATGTATTCCTAAAGCTGAAGGTATCATCTGTGGATTGAAAGCTGTGAGAGGCATTCAGGCCTCTCAGAATGGGACTCTGTGAAAAGCTGGGGTTTGACGGAGTCACAACTAGTAAAATCTAGACTCCCTTCAGTGCCTCCCCAAACTCCTTTGTGGTTCAGTGGGATTTGTGTCCCAGCTTGTAAGTCATAACTGATGCTTGTTGACTTTGGCATCTGCTTTTCTGATTTGTGTTAGTAGAATGATTTATAAATGTTTCTGAGATGATAATAAGTAATTTTGCTTGAGTTTGTTTTGAAGACAATGTTGCTCCTGTGTCCACTGAGGTGTTGGTTGCTTCTTTTGAGACTGTGGGAGAGTGAAAAGGACAATTCAAGAAAGTAATGAGCTGCCTCACATACATAACTTTTCTGTCCCTGTTTTCTCTGCTCATGTAAGTGCTCCTGCTGGCTTTAAACAGACCTCACTGTGGACATAAATTTTCTCTATTGTTTTAAAGGCAGAGCCATCATTCATGAAGGTTTAGGTTTGTAGGTGTTCTGCTGGCATGATTAATCATGCAAATAATCCTAGGGGCTTCCATGCCAGACTGATCATGTGACTAATGAGAAGAAATATCCAACATCTATGTAGAAACCCATGAAAGCTGATCGACCAGGAGACAAAGCCGCAGCAGAGATCATCTTCTGGCTATTCAACTGGCTTTCCTCACCTCCGTGTAGAAGACAAAGTGAGGCATTCAACCTAAGGCTTACTTCTTGCTCATGCCAGACCCCTGTGTCTTCCCATAGATTCTATAGGGCTATGAAATGCTTCTTACTCTGCAGCTGCAAAAGACCAAAGGAGAGCAGTGGTCCACAGCTGGCAGAAGTGGGTTCTGATATAAGGAATAGCTGTTTACTTACTCATGCTTGCTGTGCTGCTCAGATGTTCTTATTGCAATGTGTTTTACTGTTTTCAGGCAGCAGTTATAATAGGCAGAAAGGAAGTATCCAGTGTATTTGAGTAGGCCAGGTTTGCAGTCATGGATGCTGGTGTTATAGATGGCTGTTTCCTTACACAGTTGAAGATGTAGACCAGTTGGCAAGCCAGTGTGTGTGTGTGTGTTGACCTCAGGTAGGCACTTTAGCTGTTTTTTCTTTTCTTGAGATTGCCACAAAGCAGTAACATGAGACTAGTAACAGCTTAATTGTATTTACATAGGCACAAATTTGTTTTGCAAAAATATGTTTGCACTAACAAAAATTTGTTTAAATGTACTCACCAGGGTGCCTAAAATCCATTTGCTCTAATGTGAAATTAGAGATTTTTTTAAAAAATATAATATGCATGTGATATGCAGAACATATGAAAAGTATTTTTTATGCCTATTCATCAAGTCAGACTGCCTGTAGATGCTTAAGGGATTGCTCCTAAAAGTAAACAACTTAAAAATGCATTTGAAGACCTGAGTTAAAAATAGTTGACTTGCTGTTTGCCTGCACCCATGAGTCTATTTTTGTATTTATTCAGTAGCTTGCACACAGGCAATTCTGGGGGGATGTTACAGGCCTCATCTGTAGCAATCCAGCCCTTGGATTTGAGTTCTAAATCATTTTTGTTTGGTTAGCAGCCCTGTCTAAAGAGTCGTGTTTCTCCGTGACGTACAGATGTTTCTAATTAAGCAGATAGGGAAAGAATAAGAAAATTTATTCTAAACTTTAAACATGTTGTCAGCTCACTCTTTGAATAGAGACATGCTTTCACTGTCACTTCCACAACTGCACTAAAATTCAGAGGAAGGAGCAAACTTGAAACCCCCTTTAAGTACTTAACTCTCCTTCGTACTATGGTTTGTAGCTTTTCCCAGCACTACTGGAAGTAAACTCCATCAGTAGTTCATTTAAAATGATTTAATCTATAAACATCAGTTTGAGGTTAGCGAAGACTGATTCATGTATCTCTTTAAAAGAAAAGGTGTGACACTGTCTGGAAATACTTCTTTAGAGTTCATGTGCTCTGTGTTCTTTGTTCAATCAAGGCTGTACAGGCTGAATGTGTTTCTCTTTCGTTCTCATATATGCATATTTAAGGCTGTATAAATCCTATGCTAAGAGTATGATATAAGCAGGGGCAGATTTTATATATTTGTATGGGTTCAGTATATATATTTATATTAAATCTGTGTATGTGAAGCAGGTATATGCAGTGTGGAGGCATGACTGATATCTCTTCAGAATACTCTGTTATTTTCCATATTTACAAGAGGGTTCTGGTTTTGTAATCTGCAAGTAATCCACGACAGTTAGGAATGGGAAATAATTTCTTTGTGTTTCTTGGATAGTACTTCTTGGGATAAGTGCACTGCTGAAAGTCTGGACATTGATCTGATTGAGCACCCTGCGTGGGAGACCTGTTCGTGATTTCATCTGTGTTGCTGCCTCAACAGCTGCTTGAATTGTGGGGGTTTTCTCTTTTTTCCTTTAGCTTGCAAGGATTTAGCTGCTTGTCACTAGCTTTGCCTGCCAAGACAGAGGGTAGCGTTCCTACCTGGCTTCTGCAGGCTGGATTTTGCAGCCTTCCCAAGTCTGCCCATCAGTCATTCTTTTTTAAGACACAGAGACTCATCCTAACAGCCAAATTTTTGAAGTGCTTAAGAGCTCCTTCGAAGTGCAGTGCTCACGTTTCCTGCTTGCTTGGGGTCCAATCCGGTGCCCTTGAAGAAGGTGGGAGCTTTGATGTTGCTTTTGGTGCCTGTAGAGTCTATGCTGTGATGGGGACCTTGCACTGACAGGAGGGTGTAACTTACCCCCACCTGGCACACACACCTTAATTTACTACTGTTTCAACTTACATGCTATAAATAACAAGGTTGCATGACCTTCCCTTCTCTGTGCACACAAACACTTATGTATTCAGTCTTTTGACTGGGGAGGACTCATGTGAGGAAGGTGAGCAAAACTTGCCTCAGTTTTTCTCATGTGCTCAGGTTCTTCCATGTGCTTTGCCAGCAGCAGCAACAATTGTGTGTGTGAATAGCTCTCTTCCAAAATAGTATTGGTGATTAATCACATCACAGTATCTGCTTTGCAAGATGCAGTTCGTAATACGTCTAAAGATGAAATTATATGATTTAAGTCTCTACAGGGGAGAGAAAATCAAGAAACATGGTTTAAATAATTATTTTCAGACAACCTGGAAACCATTCTTCTCATTTATATATGTAGGCATGTGTGTATCTACAATTTGCATAAGGGCTGCACTCTAGTACTTGTTAATAATGTGTTTTGATTGCATTCTGGTAGCAGTTATAATTATTTATTTGATTGCGATCATTTCTTTTGTCCACAAATAGATATCTCTTCTATGATTGTGTAATGCTCTGGAATAGCATCAGTATATTGTTGCTCTCATGCCAAGATCATCTTCAGCGAGATGCATATCTAAATAGAATGCATCATGGTCATTACCTTAATAAAATGTGAGTCATGCACACCAGCACTTTCATTCTTAAAATAGTTCAGCAAACTGGTATATGAATTTATCGATAGACAGAGCACACTGTGGAAGACAAAGCTGTTGCTGTATAGACAAATAGTCTCCAACATCTTTCCTGAAGCTCTGTGCTTAATTTAGCACTTTATGCGTGAGCTCACTAATGAACATTTTAAGCATGCTTGCACAATGTATGTCTTCCCCAAATTTGACTAAAACGATAAATGTTCAACTATTGCAAAGTCTATTCTGAATTAACAAAGTTTTAGATTCAAAATGGGACTGCTCGCTAAATATACCAGTTTGTTCTGTAGGGCAGACAGAAACCTGATTGCTTCATAGCTAACTCTGTATGTGATGGTCCTGTAGCTATTGAGAAAAAGTAGCAACTGATACCACAGATTGTTCCAGAACCAGGATCCAAGCAAAGGTCTCTGAGAAGCAATTTATGATTCAGAAAAAATTTCATGTGCTATCTTGAAAAATGTATGCAAGCTCTGGGGAAATAAAAGGGAAAGTTGAAGCTGTACAGGCTGTCAGCCCCACATCATGCGTATCTATGCAGATCATCAGCAGGTGAGTCAGAAGGAATTGGGGAAGGATTGCATCCGTGGGATGCTATGGTACCTCTGTGTTTCAAAGGGATTTTCTCACTTGCAGGGAAGAAGCAACCAGCCACCTTAGGGACGTGTAAGGAACATCCGAAAATGTCAAACACTAACAAAGACATGTCTGCTTTCCTGCATACACTAGGCTTCTCAGGCATTTAGACAAGCTAAATTCCTGACAAAATAAAAACCTGAAATCTTTAGTGTAAATTAGTCTGTATATTTTCTATGACATTCTGAAAATATTTCCCTAATAATGATTATTTAAACACAGAGTTTTAAAAAGGAACATTCAAAAAGCCCTAATCTTTACCTAGAGCTGCATCTTTTTTTTTTTTTTTGTCATTCTATCAAGCTTTTTATGGCAACAGTCAAAACTCATTTATAGCCCACCTGCTTTCTGACAAGAACAGTTGTCAGTTTTCTAGTGGTTATCTGTATGCACATGTTTGAACTTTCTTTGTGTAAAAGAGCACTTGGGAGCTGAACAGAGGGAGGGAATCTGATTCATAACAGGTGAATAGGAACTCAATTAGGTTTTGGTACAGCTGTCCAAAAGATTCAGTCTTTGTTGTGAGGGCAGACCACATGCATGGTGATTGCATTCTTCTTTCTTCTCAGCTTTCATGTTTGCCAGTTCACTATACGAGGCTGATGGAGAACAGTTAATTTTACTGTACTCCTCCTATGCTGGAAAATGTATAACATGGGAAACATACCAACCCCAGACAACAAAAACATTTTGATTCCTTCCATCAGTGAACATCATCATCCATCAAACATATTTTTAGAGAATCAGTTGGCGGTTAGAATTTTTCAGTATTGTTTTTTAGAAACAGCATTTATGTTTATAGGGATATTTTTGTGTGAATTATTTTGAAGTGCAGAGTTTTATGACAGTTGATCTCAAGCATTGGTGATTAAAAATCCAATACTGCATATTCTGGGAACAACTGACTGGTACGAAGTAAACTTTGTGGTTCCTGCAGGGTATCTTACTGGCACATGTTGCTTCTTTCATGCTAAGGTGGGTCAATTCTTCCACTTTATGTATGAAAGTGAAGTATCCGAAGTTTCTGCTGGCCCTTTTGGGCCTCCTTTTGCACTACTGCCACCTTTTCTTAGTGTTGTGAGTTGGGAAGAGCAAGTTGCGTAGAGAAGGATTGTGCTGTTGAATGGGCATTGTTTCACTATGCGCTGATGAGTTTTGTTTCTGCTGTTGGTGGGAGAAAGATAGTGGTATCACATTATTGCTAGTTTTCAACAAATTCTTTCCTGGAGATGGCGGAGATTAACGCTGCAGTGCCTGTTGTTTGATCTGCAGTGCTGAAATCAAAAGCTTTGCTACAGCTGCTTCAGCCAGCAGCGAGGCAGGGCCCTTGGGGACCTTTGGCAAGATCCGGTCTTTGTGCATCACTGCCTGAGAGCAGAAGTGTATGAGCACTGGTCATTTGTTTATTTATGACAGCTGTTTGTTGCCAGTGGTCCCCTGCAGGTCACGCATATTTGAACTTAATCAGAGAGAACTCTCACCCTTTATTTTGCTTCTTACCTGAGTGTTTTGCTGAGCCCTACATTTGGTTAGGGATGTTTTAACCGATGTTTTCTATTCTGTGTTGTGTCAGAAACCTAAAGCACCATGAGAAAGTCGATCCTAACATTTTGTACAAAATTGGCTATCTGATAGGTTTTTTCCAAACTATCCAAAATTCTGATTTATGTTTCAGTGTGTTTCTGTACTGGAGGCAGTGGCAAAACTTGCATTGACTTTCACCGACACAAGAACAGACCCTGAAGCTGTTGTTATAGTCCAGCTTAAATTGCACTGGAAAGTGGTTTGGCACTTTAGGATATTTCAGTCAATATTCTGAAATAATATTTCTCCCTTGACATCTGGTAAATTGCACAGC
Source organism: Aegotheles bennettii (assembly GCA_013398125.1). Taxonomy (NCBI): domain Eukaryota; kingdom Metazoa; phylum Chordata; class Aves; order Caprimulgiformes; family Aegothelidae; genus Aegotheles; species Aegotheles bennettii. The sequence goes on from VZRW01008813.1 coordinate 214,130, forward strand.
TGAAAGTTTCAGTATGTGTGTGTACTCTAATAGGCAACACTTTTGCCTTCACTTTTAAACCGGATTTTTTGGCCCTCTTCCTACAAATTTCAGCATTCATCCTTCTAAAGAGTAGTAGTGCTTTAACAGAGTAATAAAGAAAAAATGGAATATTAATGAAATGCAAATTTTCTTTAGTAGAGATGTGATATCTTCCTATTAACAAGGAGCTGAAGATTACAGTGGAAATCAGTACATGGTGGAATTACTGTAGCTGATGATCAAACCTTTTTTGGATTCCTTTTATTATACAGTTTTAATTTAAAACAAAACAAACCACAACAAAATAAAACATGATGAAATTTAGTTAGGGGGTATTTTCCAGATGGAGAGAAGATTTTTGACAAGGCTGAAGTTGTAAACTCTCAGGTGATTAATATTTTTTTTAAAAAACCATAATTAGATAAGAAAAGTAATACACTTCCAAGAGGTGATTTGGTCTTTTGCTGAAGATTAAGACACTAGGATTGAGCTGGTAAATACATATTTTGAAAGATTCTGGGGCCAAATTTAGGCATAAGTCGTAGCGAAAGTATCCACATTTAAAAACAAAGATACATCTTAGACACACAACATAGAAAAAAATAGTAGCTTTTCTATATATCTTTTCCAAATGTTTTTGCTGGGAATGCCAAAACTGCAGAAAACTGCGAAAACTGCAGGTATGAGTATCTGGACATTTGTCTCTTTTCAGTTTGTCTAGTTGCCTTTTAAGAAGTTGTAGGAGAAATATGGTAAGTGATTCTGAGGTCTTTGAAAATCTACCTGATATTTTGCTAAAGGAAAGAAAACCAGAAATGGTCTGCAGGTCTACTGGCTGTGCTTCTTGACTTTCAGGTAATTTTTTGCCATAATGTGTTGTATGATCCACATAGGTTTCTTGTGAGTAGCTGGTACTGGAATTGTGAGATGTTCTTTTCTTTAGCAAGACTTGCTGTGTCATGGAGCACCTTGTAGGAGGTACAAACCACTTCTTTCCCACCCCTCAGCAATTGTGGGTCTACCTTCAGTAACACCAGAAACCATATAAAACCTAAATGGGTATCTTAACTCTTCTTTCTTCCTGATACATAAAAAAACTGTGCAGTGGCTTGATGGATGCTCTGTGGTTGAGTATCTCTGTTCAGCTGGAGTGAATTTTTCTCCAGTTGTGGTAAATGAAGGTTTTGTCTCTGGCTTGGAGCCAGATTTTCAATCCTTTAATTTACTTGGGATTTTCTTTTGGCAGGACAGGATGTTCTGCTATGTCTGTGAAAATATCTTACTTTATTGACAAGTTATGAAGGTCAAGAGAAAGATTCAGTTAGGTTTGTATTCAGAGATGTCTTCAGAAGATTAATAGCAAGAGAGCCAAGGAGAATAGAAGTAGTCCATTTACAAATGCAAATTAATTTTAAACCTTCTTCATTTTTTTAACTGTAACTGGCCATGCTTTTCATTTTCAATTCTGACTTCTTTTCATGTATAATTCCTGTTCTAGGAGGCTAATTTTGTACTTGCTTCTGAAAATGTTGTCCAGGCATGGGATGATGAATAATCTCTTTGCAGGTACAGAAAGGATCGATAGTTTTGCTCCTACTGCTGATTTGCAGTAGTGATTTTGAACACTAATGCTTCTGATTAAATCCACTGACTTTGGGATTTAAATACATATGGAAAGCTATATTCATGGTCTAATGCTGTCTTAACTGCACATGCTTTCCCAACTCTGTGTCCCAGGAGACTTCTCAGATAAAAAATCTGGTGTCATCGTTTAATCTCACTGTTACTGGGAGTACAGAAGAAGTTTCTTCCATACCTCAGAGTTGTCATTGTTTCTTAAACTGACATTATAAGATTGATACTTACAGTAGACAACTATAAAAGAAAAAAGATTTTTAAAAATACTTTTTTTAAAGCTTCTCTATGGTTCAGAAGCTATTTGCTATTTCTGCATCTCTCAAGAAGTTCAATATTTGCATTAATAATACAGAATAACTATCGAGTGCTGCATTGTGCTATTGATTTCATAAATCCCTTTGAAATTAATCTATCTAACTTTTAGACATTAATCTGGACACTAAGAAGGCTCTTATGACCATGCTCCAATGCGTGACCACCTTTTGTCTTTCTTAATTAAAGCTTTCCATCTTTACAGTTTCTCTCAACAAATTAATCTGCCATAGTGGTTTAATGGCAGATGAACTTTAGAATGATGATGTATCTCCACTGCTTTTCAGTTTTGTTTTTCTCAGCATGGCTCTAGCAGAAGGGATCACATTCACATATTTAGAGACATATTTCTTTTCAGATTTTCTTTTTCAGATTTTTTCAACGGCAAAACATTGAAGCTTTAAACCACATTTTATTTTGAATATTTGTTGCAAAGTTTATGACATTCTATTTCAAAAACATTCTACTGAGTGGAAAAATAATGAAGAAGAAAGAGATATGGAAAAGAGACTCCCTGCAAATCCCTTTACTTTGCATTGGTTTGTTAGTGGTCAGTACCAATGTTGCAGCCATGAAATACAAGCCTTTAGCATCAATACAGAGAAGTCTTTTGAGATTTTCTTCTCATAACAGCATTACTTTTCTCCTGATAATTTTTCAGCTGTGTAACTCAGAATTCTTTTAACACAACCTGACCAAGAAACATACTGCATCATATAGAACTTAATAGCACTGACAGCAGAAGGATCATTTGTAAATAACAAAGAGGTGCTGGATCAGGCCTGTCTCAGCCCTGGTGTATCTTTTGACCACTGATATCTCTAACATAGATAACACCCACACTGTCAGAATCTCACTTCCTTAGCTTTTAAACACCATCAGCATCTTCCATGGCAACTCATTTTTTTCTGCTGCAGATACCTGTGGGTGACTAACACACTGTTAGTTTCTGTAATTCCCCCACTGTAACTATCTTAATATGATTTTTAATGTGACCTATTGTTCCCTCCTGTTTAATTCTATCCACTTGCTCTATTTTGAAATTGGGTTACAATGCAGCAGAATACCATGAACAGCAATAGCTATATCTTTTCCTCAGCGGTTTCTACATCCCTGCAGGCATTTTGCTTAACATTTTTGTTCGCTTTGGAGCCACTTCTGTTCAGATTATAATTCATAGCTTGGTGTTGAAGGTACAGCTCGGACACACTCAGTTAATGAAAGACACACTTCTGGCAAGCAAATGTCCCTGTGTTTTTCAGAGAAGCCTTTGAAGGATACAATAAGCAGGAAGCATATTATTTTTTATAACGGGTTGCATGTTGCAAGACTGTTCTAAAACCAAGAAATGTCTACATATAGAAGGCACGTGATTACAGTTATGGTCAACAACACTTCTGATAGCATGATACTGTTGCTTTTAATAGGACCAAAGAACATTTCTTGTGAACTCAGCAGTAATAAATGCTCTTTCAACAGTGCTTTTAACAGTATACCTCTGAATTGTAAAGCAAACTGTGAGTAACACTGATCTGCAGGGTGTGGAATAGTATTTTGTCACACCAGACTCTGATTACTGTGAAATACTTGACTAGCCATTGGAGTAGCCATGTTACATTGTTATGCTGCACAGGGGAGGAATTTCACAGACACCTGTATGAATAACTCTTCTTCACTAGTCTTAAACTCTTCACAAGTTAGGGCCAGTACACACACATTGTTTTTGCTAATCCTTGCAGAAAAGATGATGAATGCATAACGATGGCAATATTTTAAATCACCGCACCGAAATCTGACCATCTGCCCGAGCTCTAAGAGCACATGAGAAGCAGGGAGAGTCCAGGAAAGCCCAGCTTAGCTCTATTTTCAGGAAAAGCTACATGCACAGAAAGGACTTTTGCCACCTTGCTTGTAGACATGTTTCCTGTGTCCCTGCTGTCTGTGATGATAGCCAGTAAACCCACCACGATGACACACCTTGTGTTGGGTTTCATGTTAAAGATACCACTTAGAAGCTTCCTTGCTCAAGTGCAATTCTTCTATTTGACATGTGTCTCAAGCCCAAATGTTCAAAGATTGTGAATTAGTTCTCGGGATGAAAAATTAAATTTTCTGACCCAGTATAAAAATATTTGAAACTTTTTTCTGCTTTTGAACTTCCCTAGACTGTGTTTTTATGGTTATTTTAAAGACACTTTTGTTAAAATAAAAGCTGAGATTCTAGTGTAATCCCATAAACACAAGACCTGACACATTAAAGCAAACAGACTAAAATTTGTGGCAGTAAGACACAGAGGTGTCAAAACTGATTCCTTGTTTAAGAGACTTCAAAAAGATGAGTGGAAGAGAAAGGTGCGATTTCTGCTAAGATTAGGGCATTATGTCTGCTGAGAAAGGTTGCTGTCTGTGTAAATAATACACAGGAATAAACACCTGCAAAGCACAACCCTATTTCACTCTAGATACTTGGCCCATCAATTCAGGACTAAAGGATTTAAAGAGAATATTAAGCAAGCTTTCCTCATGTGAACAATGCTATGGAAGCAGAGCCCAGCCATGGAGTTTGTCCACCCATCCCTAAGCAGTGAATTTCCATATATTTGCTATCAAGAGTCTAGTTTTAGCTTTTTGATTTTTGTCTTTAAAGCAAAAGGGAAAATTGGGGTTGTTACTCAGCTGACCCAGCGACAAGATGTCTTATCCCTCCTTATGGTCTGTGGTTATAAGAAATGTTTTTGTATTTAGAATAATAATGACAATAATGACAACAGCAACAATGTCTACCTTTGAGGTTTTCTTCTTAATTCTATTTATACTAACTGGATGATACCAACTTTAATCTGGCAGACTAGGATGTGAGAGTAATATTTTAAAAGAAAAGACTGAATAGCAGGCTTTAATTTAGAAATTTTTTTAACTTTACAGTGTATATCATCATTACTGTGTGTTTCTGTCACATCAGCTAAAATGTCTGTTGGAACGACTATTGTTTTCTTCTTTAAAAAACCCTACAAAACCCACCTTGTTTACTTGCCCTAAGATACTTCAAAGCTTTGCTCCGTTTTTTTCGAAACTACCACAAAAGTGTTGCTCTGCTAGTTATGTTGTGTCAAAGCTTATTTTACAAGGCAGTGGGTTCTTCACTATGGTCCAACTAAACACTTAAATACCTGCTCCATGTTGGCAGCTGGGGTGCACAAATGCAAGCACACATTTAAATGCTGTGTTGGATCATAGCACGGTGCTCTGTGAGATCAGAGTCTAGTACATAAGTACGTTTTGCAGAGAGCATTAGTGTCACACAGAGGGTACATATGCACAGGCAGCTGTGTGAAGCTGTCAGCTTTGGCTTTGAAAAGGCACGTATAAAAATTGACGTTTGCCTGCAATATCTGAATGCCAGTTCTTTATTAGACAGCTATGATTGCTGTTGAGCTGGAGGGGAAACAATGGCTCTGAAGTTGATGACAAAACTTGCTTAGGTCAGCATTTCACCTGAAGTGTCTTAAGCAGTCTGCTCAGACTCTGCTTTATACCCTTTCACTACAAGCTCCATCTTCACCAAGGAATTAGTAAGCAGCTTTTGTGGAATGACTTTGAAGTTTCTCCTAGTGCAGCAAAAACTGTGGCTATTTTTTGAGCCAAATAAATAATTCACAGGAAATAATTCATTAACTGAATTCATCCTCTTAATTTATTTTGTATGTATTTCTCACACTTTCAGTAATGACTAGCTGCAAATTGAATGAAAGTGAGCCCCCCTGAGTTTTAAGTATTGTGTAACACTTAGATGTCATAGCTGGAGATATTTTGTGCAAGGCACTGCTTTCACTGCTTTGCCTTCACCTAGTTTCTACTCTTTCATGTAGTAGACAAGTATTCTTCCTCATTAGACTGGTCTGTAAGCCTGTCTTTTGTCCCACGATGGCTACATGTGTTAGCATTTCCAGTGTGAAAATCTGGGTCAGCTATGTCACACTTACATTGCAGTGAAGCCCTCATCTCCCAGCCCCTGGTGAATACCAATTATTAAAGTCCTGCTGAAAATCACTTTCAATCAATCAGCAAAGTTAAATATATCTATGTAAATTTATTTGTGCTGTGCTTCTGTTTCTATGAAATATTCACAAGAATTTGAAATTCACTGTCTGTCAGTATTAGCAGCAATAAAACCAATCATTCCTGTATTCAGGGAAAGCAACCCCAAAAGGAAACAAACAATTTTTGAAGTCACTTCATTTTTTCAATTGGGTGAAAGGACTTAAGACAAAAAGGGCTGTGTTTAATCTGGTTCCTCTCAGTCTGTGGGTCTGGCAAAGTGTTTCTCACAGGTAATTTGAGAGTTTGTGATTGCACTAGAATACACCCCAGCTAAACTCACAGCTTCCTTACCTGCTAGTGCTGCTTTTTCTGCGCCTCTTCTAATCTCAGTGTTTTGCTGCCACAGAGTTTTTCAGCTGGTAAGAAAAATTAAACTGACAATAAACAAAGAGTGGAGCTAATTGCTGCCTGCTGCTTCTGAAGTGCGAAGTGAAAAAGAAGTTAACATACAAGCAGCCCTGTGCTAGCAAAGACTTGTTTCCCTTTTGTGGTGGGAGCATAAAGGGGAAGAACCTTGCTTTATACCACATAATTACAGGAGAGATAGGTAACTGTTGACTTGAAATGTATTTACCCTCCCAGACCTCTTTGGATACTGATATGGATGCCACACATCTACCCACTGTTCCTGCCATAAGGTCAAAGTTATATCAATAGCTTTCCTACAGCTGATGAGTTGTTGCTATCCACCTTTTTCCTGGAAGCACCAAAGCTCAGTCCTGACAGATTGCTATCCTGACCTGTTTCCCATCTTTAAATGCAGCCTGCTGCTTCTCAAGGCTCCAGATAACTGAGTGGAGATGACGCTGATGGACTGGACTCTGTATTGAGCAGGAAGGCTGCTGAAGTGCAGTCTCAAGCAGAGAAAACAAAGGCCGTTTTTGGTATTTGGCAGCTTCTGCTAAAAAGAGGAGAAGAATGGAGCGATGAACACCAAGAATATTTAAAATAAATGCACAACATGCCTCTGCAGGTTCAGCTAAGGAGGGAGGTGATTGAATGAAGAGCTCAGTGAGGGTGCTCAGGAAGAGTTTGACTTTCCCTGTTACACTACTCATAGAGACTCAAGAAGTGCTTTAAGTTGTTATCAGGGTTGCAAATCACACTGTACCTGATATGACATCTAGACAGTGAGGCACAGGTGACTGTGCCAGGACAGGATGTTGCTCTGACTCTTTGTAGCTCAGTTTAGGTCTTATCTCCAGCAGTCTCTCTCTGTGCTTCGTGGACTTTGAGGAAGAGGGGGAGATGAATAGGGTCATATCCATGATTCTGCACAGGAAATTTGAATTGAACCAGTTGTGCCTCTGAAGACTGGGGATGGATCTTCTGCTTCTTCGTGATAGGTCCAACAACCAGCTCCAAAGACAAGTTTATATTTGGTCCACTGCAGGGTGTGAAGCAGACAGACCCAGATACCTGAGAAGAGTTACTCTCTCTTGCTCTTGATTATGCATAATGAACCTTCTCTAAGGAGTGGATCTCACCCTATAAGGTTGTGGGAAGCAGCTTTTTTCTAAAAAAAGCCTTTGCTTACACCAGGGCAAGTTCATCAGAAAGGGGGAAAAAACAATGTGACATGTCTTCCAATAAGATGAGCAACAGGAAAATACCACATGTATAGGACGCTCCTCCTGTTGCACAGCCTAACCATTGCTGCTTTAACATTCACTGGCAAGAATGCTTATTCCCTCCAGTCATCCCTTGCTTGTTCTTTTCTTGACAGCAGATGGGAAGCAGGACACTGAAGACACTCTGAAAAAGAGCAATTGCATCCTTATCTTTGCTTGATCTTAATTTTTCTGCACCTTCTTTCTTATTAGTTGATTGGTTGTGCTGTGTCAATTAAAAGCTTTAAAGAAATCTATTTATGGGGATGCTCTGTTTGCAGCTGGAAGTGGTTTACAATGGTAAATAAAAGGACTGTCTACACTGAGATGTGCAGACAAACCCAAGGTCATGCTAGTCAGACAGAAGATGTTCTCAGTTAGTGGGCTAGATCACTGGCTAGCACAGCCAGATTCACAGAATCACAGAATAGATGGGGTTGGAAGGCATCTCTGAAGGTCGTCTGGCCCAGCCCTCCTGCTCAAGCAAGACCACCTAGAGCTGGTTTCCCAGCACCACATCCAAACAGCTTCTGAGTATCTCCAAGGATGGAGGCTCCATGATGTTTGTGGGCAACTCATGCCAGTGCTCAGTCACCCTCACAGTAAAAACACATTTCCTAATGGATGTTCTGGAAGAACCCCCCGTGTTTCAGTTTGTGTCCAAATTCCCAAATTAAGGCTTTGTTTCTCGGCCTAATCCTGCTGGCCACCTATAATTAAGTCTAAGCCCAAGTGTTCCAGTGTACCTGCATGAGCAGAAAGAGCTGGTATCTTTTCTCTGTTTTGGTGAAAGAGAAGTTGAAAGAATTACCTGTCAGGATAGAGAGAGGCAGGGGGAAGGGGGCCAGGTAGGCTTGGTAGGTAAAGGTTGCTTCTCTGTATGGTTCAGCCCGTAACACCTGCAGGCTGACTGTGATTCATCTGATTCCTGTCAACTACGCACCAGTGAGTGCTTCTGTTGACATGAAACTCTCATCTTACGTAGGATTTTCTTCCTCACCTTCCAGAGATGCGCGTTTAGTTGCATGCAATTTTGATATGCCATGTTCTTCTCCTGGTGGTCTCAGATTAATATGAAAACTCTAGAAGGTGAGAGCATAGGCTTTATAATTACAGTATGCAAATGTCCTTCCTGACTTAGGCAAAACCTAGGGAAACTTTGCATGAGAGCAACACATACAATTCGTCTGCAGAAATGCCAGCCAAACTCCTTCTCGGCAGAATTGATGTTGCCTGATGCAGAATAGTAGCAAAAAGAAAACCTCCACAGGGCAAATTTATATAACCATGAGGTACAACATCAACTTTAAACAAGCAAAACCTGTGTCAGTCTGCACTGTTTTCCAGGATTCAGGGATATCATGTTGGGGGGCATACAACAGACAAGGGCATATGTATGCATCCTTCGCAGACTGACATAGACCTGCTGATCATAACGGCCACCAAAGCCAATTTCCTCATGACTTCAAATTCAAAGATACAGTCCCTGAATTAGTAGATAACAAGAACAAAATGATTCAGTTACTATGTGTCTGTCTGTCTCTGCTTCCCACCTGGCCACCTTTTAGCACAAAAATGGTGAAATTTCTTATGCAGGCCATGGCCAGATGTTCTTGACCCAGACTGCCAGAGCATTTCAAACTGGACTAATTTTTCCACTAGCATGAAACTTAAGTTAATCAGGTTTATCAAAACATTGCTGAACTTGAACATTTTGATTAAATATGGGCTGACTTTCTTTTTTGTCAAATACTAATGGCAGAAGCACCAATTACTTTTTCAAAATAATGAGCCAATGAGCCAGGTATATAATTTGCCCCTAGCCTTTTAGAAACTGGAAAGGCTCAGATCTCTGTTTTGGTTGAGGGCTAGCTCTGACTGCAGGAGTTCCCTTGAGAAGGCACCAGAAAGAAAATTAATATTGATCAACAGACTTCCTAGAGTAAAGGGTAATGCAAGAGGTTGTCACATTTTTTTCAGATCTACCTGGAAAAATAGCTTACCATATAACAGTGTAACTTAATAACCTAAATGTTTCAGTTTTTAAACAACCAGAGACTTGTACTTCATGGAAGAAAAATCAAATTACTTTCCTTTGCTGAGGAATACCTTCTTATGCATACAACATATTAGAATAAGTTCAATGTGCAAAATACTTTTGACTGGATCATGGAAATGTGCAGATGCCTGCAAGAGCGTCTTTTTGGTATTACTACAAACATAAGAGCCTCTTCTTTTATCTGTGAACAAGGATTCTGGGAAGGGGTGCCTTCTCTATGTCAGTAAGAACATCTATTTTTCTCCATTTTTCTGCTGCTGAAGAACATACAGGAAATCAAGAGGGAAGCATGTTATAATGATAAAGTGGCCATGCAGGCTCCTATTTTCAGTGCCAGCAGCAGCTGTTGCTGCCTTTCTGAAAGACAGTATTTGTTACAGCAGCAGTCAATTACGCGGAAAACCTGTTGTCCCAAATTGGTTTTCTTAGCTAGGCAAATGCAGACATTGGTTAAAAGGAAAGGGAGTGAGAAGGAATATGACTCCTCATTTATTTATGCCACCTATTTTGTATAAAGACACAGATAATGAGGCTGATTCTGACATTTATGCCACTGGCAGCAAGTATGCAGGTGAGTGGGGCAGTTAGCACCCTGCATGGACAAGCCCTGCTCTCTTATGTATCGTAGCTGGGCAGTGACCAAAGCTTCCTCACAAATGGTCTGTTACTTCCCAGTCATACCATTTGGCAGCCTTGCTGGGATTTCTTCTGTGTGCAGTGAAGGTTAATAAGGGAAGAAGCAGCTCTGTCTCTCGGAGAGTAGTAGGAACTAAGCTTGTGTAGCCCCACAACTGTCCTCCCCATCACCTGTGGAGACAGTGATGCCCCTGATACTATTGTGCAGCTGTGTCTGACACACTGGCATTTCCTTGCTGAAATGTAAAAAAGATGCTCTACTGTTGTGAAGGAGGCACTCACATTGCAGTGGTAACTGGTGCTTCATGCTTGGAGGTCTTTTCCTGTGTAAAGGGGACTTGAACACACACCGAAGGAGAAAAATACTTGGGAAGAATGTTTTAATGCAAGGCCTTTCCTTCTGAGAGATGCCAGATGATAATTTTTCCATTTTCACAGCTCCCAGTGATAAATCTGTGATGCTACTGCAAATAAGAAATGATTAGGATATGTATAATCTTTTATGAGTTCATTTCCTTCTGAACCTTCTAAAATTGAGCTGCTTTCTGTAATCTCTCCCTTAGCATGGTGGCCTCCTGAAACACTGTTAGAAAAGAAGGTGGGCTTTTTGTGTGTTTGTTTGTTTTAATAATGACACTTAATGCGGATGCCTCAGTTACGTATTATCTGGGGAAAATCTAGAAATTAAAATGTGGGTGATAGAACATCCCACTGATGGCACTATTTTTGTTTGCAGTTTTCATCCATGTTCACCATACTGCCTCTGCATGTCATGAACAAGGTTTGGATCTCATTGGATTAGGTCTTTACAGATACACAGTATCCACCATCACACAGTTTGTGGTCTTAGTAATGAGGAAAAACTGATGGAAATGAGGGAAAACTTACTTAACTATCTGTAAAGATAGGACTAGGAACAGAAGATACTATCATGTCTCCTGATTTTTATGCAATGTCCTTAATTACTGGAACACCCTAGTTCATGTGAACTTCTCATGTGGCTACATAAGGTGATACGTTCCATCACCTGAAGAGCCTGATGGGTCTTGCTTCAAATGAAATGTTAGTCCGTTAAGGAAAGGAAAGTGGGTTGAGAGAGCAAAACATAGCTTCTTTTGCCCTTTTCTTTATCTCAGAGTGGGTGAGCTACATACAGCATTGCAGACAGCTTTGGCAACAGAACTTGTACCCGAGATGGTTTGGAATATGGCACCAATAAAGGGATTTTCTGGCTGTATCCCTTTCTAAAGAGCTATACAATAATGATCATACCATCCCATGCTTTGGAGCTCAGGAATTCACTTACATGAAGTCCACCCAGGAGGTACATACTACTTAATAGCTGAATTAATTTATATTCTTACTTTTAACAATATCAATGCTTTATTTTCTATACTTCTTCTCAAAAGCAACGTTCCAGCAAAACAAAGAACAAAGCACAAGGAATATGGTCTTTAAAATACTTATGTTTGAAAGCAACAGCTTATCATCATTTATTTGAACTGTCAAGCCTTTCCACAAGGCACATGCATCTTGCCCTGACTGCTTTATTGCTGCTGCTGTCACTCAGCATTTATAAGGAGACTATTTTCTCGTCATTGCAGTACCTGCCTTAACTTTCTGAACCTGAACCTGTTACACCATGGTGCTCATTGCACTGCTGAATATGAATCGCAGCCTTTCCAGAGCCTGTGAAATATTTCAGTATCTATTTAAGGATTCTTTAACCTGCAGTACTAAGGGGAAGCAGTTTTATCGTAAGCGGAAAATGAAGAATGAAAGGCAGTTTTTTCCCAACTGCTTTTCCATAGTGATATATAGGTTGAAAATTCTTCAGGTTTCCTTTTGAAATTGTCTGAATTCTTTGTTATCTGGGTTGAAAATAAAGTCACTTCACTAGAACTGAAGCTTGTTCATACATGTGAGGGGGCTGAATTAAAGCTAATTGGCACATTTTATTCTTGTGTTACTGTGCCTCTGAGCGCTTGACTTTGCAGGCTCAATGCTCTTTAAACGTAGGAGGTTGGTGGGTGAAGCTTAATGTGCATACATGCATATGCATGCAAAATGAGCAGTCTGTAGTTCTTAAATCATTGTCCTGTTCCCTTGATCCAGAGGTGTTGGATGCAATTCAGATGACATTTTTCTTCCTCACTTATCAAAATGTAATATTCCAATTCCAGCATTTCTTCTTCTATATTTGCATTGGTGAAATAGTGAAAGGAGGATGCTTGGCCCCAAAGAAGGCATTTTTAACAAGAAAATTCAGTTGGTGCTATATTGCAAATGTGGTACAGCTGCAAATCAAATGAAGCCTGCAGAAATAATTTATGCTTTGGGGGAAAAAATGCTGACCTGAATCCTGCAGCTGGCTCTCCCAAATAACATAATTTTAGTGCAGTGTTGAAAGCCCATGTGTGTGTTTCAGACTTGCTGGTAGTTGTGCACTTTGAGAAGAATCAAAGGAAGCAGTCTAGTGCTGAGGTTGCCAAAGCAGTACTCCTCGTTGTTTTTTCCTGGGTAACCTCATCAGTGACAGGAATATCTTCTTCTTTGACAGCTCTGCTCATCTCTTATAACTGGGCTGCTTACTGCTAAGGTCATGACTTCCAGAGTTAGACAGCTTCTGGTTGAGGAAGAGTCTGGAGGGCTCAAGATTAGTGATACTCTTCTTATGAAATACATCTTGGTTACTGATAGCTAGCAAAGAAAGGCAAGTTGCCTCTTAAGCTGTGTTGTGGTTTAACCCCAGCCCGCAACTAAACAGCACATAGCTGCTTGCTCACTTCCCCCTGGTGGGATGGGGGAGAGAATCAGAAGGGTAAAAGTGAGAAAACTCGTGGGTTGAGATGAAGACAGTTTAATAGGTAAAGCAAAAGCTGCCTATGCAAGCAAAGCAAAACAAGGAATTCATTTAGTACCTCCCATTGGCAGGCAGGTGTTCAGCCACCTCCAGGGAAAGTAGGGCTTCGTTGTGTGTTACTTGGAAACACAAGCACCATTACTCTGAACATCTTCCCTTCCTTCTTCTACCCCCAGCTTTATATGCTGAGCATGATGTCCTATGGTATGGGGTGTCCCCTTGGTGAGTTGGGGTCAGCTGTCCCAGCTGTTTCCCCTCCCAACTTCTTCCACACCTCCAGCCTACTCACTGGTGAGGTGGGGTGAGAAGCAGAAGAGGCCTTTCACTTCATAGAAGCACTGCTCAGCAATAACTAACACATCCCTGTATTATCTACACTGTTTCCAAACAGTCCCCACAATCTGAAATATAGTCCCATGCAAGCTACTACAAAAAAACCCTAACCAAAAACGCAGCCAAAATCAGCACAAGCTGGAAAGCAGATAAGGTATTCTGGAGACTATGGTGTGTGTCACATTTAATGAGTTAGTGAAGGAAAGAGATAGCCTCTGTATGAATTCTGCTGAGGACTCTCATCATTTGTGACCATTATTAATCAAAAGACATCTGAGAAAATCATGGCCCCAGCTTACCTTGGAAAGTTCAACACATGCCATGAATTGCCTCATTCCTTAAATCTGTTGATGGAGTTGGCCTTGAACACCTTTGTGGAGAAAGGGGCATGGGCAGCAGGTTGAAGATCCTTTCTTACTGTGCTGTTTGAAACTTCAAGGAAAACTCAATGCAGTTTCAAGAGGGACATGAAAGAAAATGTTACTTAATCATATATGGAATACTGGTCCACCCTTTTTTGAAGTGCCGTGATAACTGTGACAAAAAACATGGTGGTGCGTAGTTATTTGCCCTGTAAGAACAAAGATAACGAACAAGATAGCCCCTACAAAAGAAAGTGCTTGAAAGTACAATTATTTAATTCTGGTGGTGAAGCAGTGTCTGACTCTGGTCCCATATTTATGCATCAATAGCAAAGTCACTTCAGTTGCCTTCCTGTAAAACAGGTCTAAGTGAGACCTTTCTGAGGTTACTGATATTTTAAACTATGAGAGTGATTATGAAAACTAGGCAAACCCTCTATACCCAACATCATAATGGAGAACAGTGAGAAGGAGATAATATTAATGGCTGTAAATGTAGATCAGATAAAAGAAAATATAAGTTCATGAACCACATGGTGAAAATAGGAAATTTATTACTTGGTGATAATCAGGTCAAATACTGTGTCTGGAATAAAAAAAAAGATACAAATGTTTTATGAGTATTAATAATATTTTAACTGTGTGAGCTAAAACAAGAATAACAATCTCCTGCTTTATGTGATGGCTAGGGGTAGAAGTGTGCTTCTCATGCATGGTGCTAAAGAACAGACATCTGTGCTATGGGATTTGTCCTCTATTTACTGACGTTTGTCAGTGACATTTATAGACAAAAAAAGTTGTTTTTTTTCTGGCTAATTTTTCCATTTCTATATTTTTAAAAGAATGTAGTTACAGACCCTGTAACTCTGTATGACACACTTGTCAAGAATGTGTTTGTACAGGGCCCATCCTGTAAGCAAGAAATTGCCCTGTGCCACTTTTCACTGTCCTAGACCTCTAGTGGGATTTCCCATGAGGACAAGCGAATGGACAGAATTTGTTGTGGCTACACCACAAATAGCTGGACTTCTGTCCCACCCACCTGCTGAACTGGGGTCCTAATCCCTCTGAGTGAGCAGAAAGCTGACAGCAAGGTGACAACTAGTGTCATGAGTATATAGACTTCTAAGTGACCTACCATTATACAGCCCTCTTGCTGCAACATCCTTCTCTTATACTAGAACCAGTCATCCTCATTCCCTCATCTGTAAATAACCCAAATAATCTAGCTGTTGCAGCATGGGGGTTGATCTTTTCCTTTTGCAAGGTTATGCTCATTTATGATCATGGAATCAGAATAGTTTCTGTTGGAAGGGACCTGTAAAGGCCATCTAGTCCAACCCCCCTGCAATGTGCAGGGACATCTTGAACTAGATCAGGTTGCTCAGAGCCCGATCCGACCTGACCTTGAAAGTTTCCAAGGATGGGGCATCTACCACCTCTCTGGGCAACCTGTGCCAGCACCTCACCACCCTCATTGTAGAAAATTTCTTCCTTACATCTAACGTAAATCTACACTCTTTTAGTTTAAAACCATTACCCCTTGTCCTATTGCTATAGGCCCTACTAAAAAGTCTGTCCCCATCTTTCTGATAAACCCCTTTTAACTATGGAACGGCTGCAGTATGGTCTCCCCAGAGCCTTCTCTTCTCCAGGCTGAACAAGCCCAACTCTCTCAGCCTGTCTTCATAGGAGAGGTGCTCCAGCCCTCCGATCATCTTCGTGGCCCTCCTCTGGACTCGCTCCAACAGCTCCATGTCCTTCTTATGCTGGGAACTCCAGAATTGGACACAGTACTCCAGGTGGAGTCTCCTGAGAGCAGAGTAGAGGGGGAGAATCACCTCCCTTGACCTGCTGGTCACGCTTCTTTTGATACAGCCCAGGATATCATTGGCTTTTCAAGCTACAAGGACACACTGCTGGCTCATGTAGAGCTTCTCATCAGCCAGCATCACTAAATCCTTCTCCTTGGGGCTGTTCTCAATCCATTCTTCATCCAGCCTATATCTGTGCATGGGATTGCCCTGACCCATGTGCAGGACCTTTCACTGGGCCTTGTTGAGCCTCATCACATTCACACGGGCCCACTTCTTGAGCTGGTCCAGGTCCCTCTGGGTGGCATCCCTTCCCTCAGGTGTGTCAACCGCACCACACAGATTGGTGTCATCGGTAGACTGTGGTGACTGCCTGAGAAATACCAATTTTTGTGTTGTCAGCTGTGGAAATGGGCTCATTTACTTCCCTTTCCTCTCCCGACTGTTTTTCACTGTAGAGTGAGGGTGCTCTTTACTAAGCTCTATCTACGGGATGATAAAATTTAGGCAGTGGGTGTGGGTAACACAGTGAGCCTGGTTGGTAGAAGCTGAACTCTTGTTGCATCCTGATTGCATACTGGCCTCATCCTATGACAGAAGATTACCTTATGGGTGCAAAAATAAAACCAGTTTTCAGTCTGAATGACAGAACCAGAACAGCCCTCTCTGGACTGGTGTTTGAGCACATGTTAAGCTGCATGATGATTTCTAGGCAGCTTTGCTGCTGTAGCTTTAAAACAGAGTGATAGTTTTTTCCTGCCTACAAGCATGATCTGGGTGATACTAAGGCAAAACACATTCTTCTTCATGCCCTGATTTATTCAGGAAGGGTCACACTGATTCCAGCTGCAGGTCTCTTAAAAAAAAACAACCCACAGAGATCTTCCAGCTGATCTGATCTGTGCACAATGTTGTCAGTAGACAAAAACACAAAATGGAGTGCTGTGGCCTGTGTGTCCTACGTTTGATCTTGACTCCCTGGCCTGAGTAATGGGATATTTATTTGCAGCATCGTTAGCCACTTTCAGTACAGTCTTGAGCCCATCCTATTGGTCGTTAGTGGAACGCGTTGCTTGTTCCTACACTTGGTCCCCAGACTGGATCCAACAGTTGGCATGCTGGAGCAAGGTTTTTCAGATGCAGACAGAGGCAGAATTAAGACTCTGTGCCAAAGTTAGCAATAAAATGAAATATTAAGAAGTCATTAAATGTGAATTTTAATTCTACTTTTAGGATAATCGTACCACCAAGCTGGCTAGTCCATTCACCCAGTCTTGTAAATGATGGTTAAATTACCGAGCAACACTGGGAGACAGTTCTACGGTTTGAAAATATGAAGTTTATGTAAAACTGAGATATGCTTTTTGTCTATGTATAATCACAATATGCTTTGATGCTCCCTCCTGAAATTAGCTTTGTAAAATTTAGATTAAAGCTTTAAAGCAGATGTCACAGGTTTCTCTTTCATATGTATATTTCTTATTATTTTGCTTAAAATCAATATTTAATACCAGAACTGGCAGTGAAGCTTGTTTCTTTCCTGCTTTCCCTAGCTGCATATTCCTGCATGATACATGGGCTTTCTAGATATGGATGAGGCTGTCAACGTAAGAGTGGGTAGTACAGGAATAATAAAGGCCCTGAGAGGGATACTTGAAAAAAACACTGAATGCTGAGGCGATCACATTCTGAGGAGAGTAAGTTGTTTAGTATTGGACCTTCAGGTGCATCCAAGGTGTCTGTCAATGCCCACCAAAGGCATCCCTGTGCCAGGGAGAGATTTCTTTTCATGGCTGCTGCATTGCTCTACAGTTGAAGGAAGTGGTGGGAGGTGATATGGTGGAAGATAGCATAGCAAGAACAAGAACAAGAATGGATATGTTGCCTCTGTCTGACTGCTGACAGGTGACTGGTTACAGTAGATGTCACAGGGAGCTGAGTGGCAAGGAGAGGTATGGAGCTGGAAAAACTGGTGCCTTTGATTTTGGCATGATTTTCTGTCAAGCACAAGAAGCTGTGGGTGAGGTAGCACAAAGCTACAGATTCAGGAGGAGGGAAAATGACTGAGCCTGCTGGGCCAGGAGGAAGAGCAGAGGCTGAGGCCATGCTTGTAATACAGGACAGCCTGCTGGAGCAGGTCCAAGCAGAGGAGAGACATGGAGGAGGGAAGAGTGTCAAAGGTAAGCCAGGAAGACACCCACCAAGGCTAGTTCAGGGACAGAGAAGGATGAGCCACAGGAAGGGTTTTAAGCTCAGCAAAAGAGTGAGACTGCAGGGGAATTGTGGTCAGAAGGAAAGAGGTGGCTTTTCTTGCAAAGAGGGATTAAAATCATATGCCAGGCATCTGGCAGTGTGGAAACAGAGAAGACCACCTGCTTTTCAAAATGTTTTGTAGGAGGAAAGGACCAGGTGTGGATATGTGGTTCACCCTGTGATAATGAGCCTTTCTCTGGTCTCTGTGAAAACATTTTCCCCATGTTTTTACAGTATTTACAAAATCACTCATTAATCATGATTTAAACATTGAAGCTTGGAGCTTTGCCTATTCTCAAACTTCAAAACTACATACAATCTTAAGTTCATGACATATGCTGGGTAGGATATCTGTAGCCTCCCAAACATACCTAGCTTCAGTACAGACTTTTTCCTTTTCTTTGACTTTAAGAGCCATTTTTTGATTTTCAGATGAATGATGTATCACAGTGAAATGGCTATGAGTTCTCCTCAGTAAACTCGTGACCGAAAATATTTAGAAATCTTTAACTTGAATGCTGTTAAGAAGACAGGTTATTGACATATTGGAATAATTTCCGTTCCTTAGGCTAGTAGCATTGAGCTTGCAGGGAACTCTGCATTTTGCAAATATATCACACCCAGGGAGAACCCTAACACTGGTATATTAGTGTAGATGAGACTGTTTATGGCAGAGGTCTTCATTGTCAGAAAAATAATACTCTAAACCAGCTTCCTGACTATGGTTTTATGGTACAAATCTGTGTCATGTCTTATGGGTTAGGCAGGGCTGGGTAGTTTTTGGCATATTAGAAATGTGGTACTCTTTCCAGAATTTTCTTTCTATTTTTCACTTACATTTTTTTTTAAATATAATTTCAGTTATTGTTTTCTGAAAATAAAAAGGCATTCAAAACACATTTCAGCACGTTTTTTGTGTTTGGGGTTTTTTTTATCAGTTTGAAGGTGGCTCTTTTGATTTATTTTTTTTTCTACTCCTATGAAAGAAGACACTTACAGTGAAAACCCTCTGGTTTTGTTTTCCATCTGCATTTCCCACATCCTCCCCTACTTGCCCAGGACCTTCCAAGGAAATTTTGTAGTTCACTCAAGGGCTCAGTCATCAGCAAAAAAACAAACCAAAACAAACCCAAATTTAGAATGAATTACTGAGGATAAGCAGAAACAAAATATTTTAGGTTTGCCTTCTCAGTACTGCAGTTCAGAAACTCAAACTGAAGTAAGCTTCTGATGAGTTATGCCAGTGAGGCTACGTTGTCTGTGCTCCCCACAGACTTTGGGACTTTGTACATTTCTGGCTCATATAAGAAAATATACACCACTGTTTCAACCAGTACCAACCAGCCTGCTATCTAGGTGACAGGCCCTCAAGCAGTTGGTGTATGTAGTCTTCTGGAACTATGATTGATGCAAGATGGGAAGAAGCCCACATTTCCCTGGGGGTGTTTTCAGTGCAGGCTGCAGATCCGAGCTGTCCCATTGCTGTGCGGTGGCAAGGACAAATGGGTTTTGGCACACAGAGGAAAGAGACAGTTTCAGACTTGCAGGGTGTGTTTGCTGCACCTAGTTTCAACTGATGCTCTCCTCTAGGACAATCAGGTTTCAGAGTAGGTGTCTTTCTGCACAGTTCATCTGCCCTTCCTATTGCATTCCATGGGGAAGAGCAGTTGATAGTATCATACTGCAGATCATTTCCTTTCTCCTGCATGCCCTCCTAAACAATTGTGGGCTTGAAGTTGGGTCAGACAGTCACACATATATCACCCAGAATGAAACATAACATCTACTGCTCTTGAGGGTGGCACTGTTTCTGGTGTGTTTCATAGCTTGATCCTTTTTCAGTGCATAGTGAAGGGCTGAAATTTACAAGTGTTTACTGGGAAAGAGCACTGAAGAGCTACTACTGAGCTCTTCTGCCTGTCAGAAGAGCTTTTATTGTAATGAACTATTTGACATTTGCAGCTCACCTAGCTCAAACTTATTTAAAACCAAGAAAACCATGAGACCTCTCTGTCTGGTGTTACATAAAAAATAATGAATGGAGGTTCTTTTTGAGTATTTGATGTCATTTAAACCAGAAATTTTTCCTTTCTCTAGCCCACAGGTGATTATCTGATCTCTTCGACTTTCTTTTGCGACAGTTCCAAACCTCATCCTTCTTCACAAGATCTCAAGCTCAAATATTTGTACAGTTGTTTCATTAAGACTTCAGCACACCTACCTGCCTGCTGAAATTGTGATTTTTACTGGCTTTTACAGCATGCCTGCCACTGAAACACAGTAGCTGGTGTATTGATAAGAGAAGTGAAAAATAGAAATGCACTACCTAAAAAGGAAAAAGCACAACCACCCATGTGGATAACTGGTAAATATGAAAATCAGAACATTTACGTAATTAGTATATATTCTCTTGCTCACTGGCCCCTCTCTGCTTCAAATGTACGAATACAACAGTAAGTAGAGAGTATCCAGGTGAGAAAGTAGTCTTCTTTGAATTTCTGGCCACTTGTTTATAGATGATGACCAAAAATGCATGAATCTGATCTTTCAGGAGCTCAAGAGTGTATCAAAACTGCAGTAGCCATCCCACTGGCGTCTGCTTATTGCATTTGCATATATGCATGCATTAAATAGCCAGAAGTAAGCAGGAACTCTGACAAACTGTACAATCTGACCACTCAGTGCTGGGTAATGGTTTACACAGAAACTCAACAGGAAACAAAATGAATACAGTGCTCTTCACCCTTCTTGTCTTGGTCTTTTGCTCTCTTAAGCAACCTTGATATTTTAAGACTTTTCTTGAATTTAAGGATGAAAGTACCTTTGTTTTTTGTTTTCCTTTCACTTGTTAGGTGAGCTTTACAGCTGTGGTTGGAAAACCTTTTCTAAATTCCTGCTTAAATATATTCTAAGCCCACTTGTACCATTTCTACTTGTGCCAGCACTCTCCCTTAGCCTAAAAAATTCTGTTATTTCCCTGATGTTTAGCCCCAAGCAATTTATAGATAGCAAACATATCCTCTCCAGCCTTTGCTTTGCTAAGCTAAACAACTCCCACCCTTCAGTTGTCTCAGCTCAGGCAGGCTTCATTATATTCCTTCTCCACATGCGTTTCCAGTCTCATTTCAGCCTGCCTGGAGATTGTTGCCTAGAACTGAACACAAGATTCACCAGCATCCTTGTGCAGTCCCATTTTCTTGCTGTTACTAATAGCATTTCAGTCACTGTTGCTTTCCACAGAGGACAGATAAGATGTATTCTGGGCTCAGGGTCTTCCTGGGCACAGCCTTGCACTGGACCCTGCTGCCATGTTGTATGGTTCAGCCTACTTGGACCACCTCTTGACATGCCCCTTCTGGTGAGCACTAGATAAGGACAGTGCCTTGCACAACAACTGTTCTTACCCTTTTTGTCCTCAACTGCACTCCTATGTGTGAGTATCTCTTTCTGGTCACCCTCCCTTGGCTCTGTTGCACATGCACAGACAGGGTCAAAGTTCCACCTGCAGGTGCATGGCAGACCACTCATTGCTTATCTTTGCACATGAGTTATTAGGTGACATAAAAGACATCTTAAAGGTCCTGAGATATATGGAGGCAATGCTAACCAATCAGTCACAGTGTGTATCAGATGTTTGCTTTCTGAAAAAAAGATAGACCTCTCAGTACCAATAGCAGGAATAGAGAGAAGATAAGAGAAGGCTCTGAGGAGACCTTACTGCAGCCTTTCATTAGTTAAAGGAGGCTTATAAGAAAGATGGGGACAGACTTTTTAGCAGGACCTGTTGTGACAGGACAAGGGGTAATGGTTTTAAACTAAAAGAAGGTGGGTTTAGAGTAGATAGGAAGAACAAATTTCTTACAATGAGGGTAGTGAAACCCTGGAACAGGTTTCCCAAAGAGGTGGTAGATGCCCCATCCCTGGAAACATTCAAAGTCAGGTTGGACGGGGCTCTGAGCAACCTGATCTAGTCAAAGATGTCTCTGCTCACTGCAGGGGAGTTGGACTAGTTGACCTTTAAATGTCTCTTCTGACTGAAAGCATTCTATGATTCTATGGACAGAGAGCAAGTTTCCTTCACTTGAGTGCTAGCAGGTCTCTGTATAGCTCTGGTGGAGTACTGAATATACAAGTAGAAGTGCTGTTGTTACAGAGAATTCAGTACCTATTTCTAAATACTAATGTAACCTGTCTTTATTAACTTCAATTTCATTTATAGCCACCTGTCACAAATAATTTAAAAGCTGTTTTTCATGATAAGATACCCCCCTGAATTTTTTTCTGCTAATCTGTAGCACTGAGTTAGAGTGAGTGCTGGGTTTGCTACGTATGTGTAATTGGGTCTGTGGGTGTTCAGTGTACATAGATGTAAGAGTAATTTGGTTAGTGACTCATGCTTACTGCCCTCATCTTTGAATATGCAGTAGTATTGTGTTGCCCCGAGCAGATGGAGATCAACATGAATACATACTGTTTCAGAAAATGATCCACCACCAGAGTAGCAGTAGTGATAGAGGTTTATACAAGTATTTATGTCCCAAATTCCTGGGGTTTTATTTGCCACGTCTTACTGGTACACGATCTACTGCAACTGCTAAGCCTCTCTTCTGTCTCATAAGACAGAGAGAGAGAAAATTACATCCAGAAAAGTCCTGAAGTGTGTCCATTAAGCAGTTCATACATATTTAGGAGGTTTCTTCTGCAAAATACTGACCTTGATACTACTTACTCTCTCCTTTGGTTGGAAGAAAAGAGCATACACTCAATAAATTTCATGTGAAAAATACAAGTTTGTCTTCAAAAGATAAATGTTGTCCCAAAGTTACTTTCCATTCTTTTATGCAGTTTGGTGAGAATGAAATAATATGCCTCAGATCATAGGAATAAGCAGAAAATGTGGTGGCAGAGTAACAGCAGTGTTTGAGGTAAGGCTGTTTAGCACTTTATCTCAGGCTACAACATCCTTGTCTCATAAAAAAAAAAAAAAAAGGAAATAAAAGGGAATAACTGCACAGAAGGAAACAAAAATATGTCCATGGTAAATTGAAGTAAGCAATGTATCTTGACAAGGTTTCTCTGTTTGTCTTTTATTGGTGAGTAATCTCTCAATTACTAGAACATACTTTTTCTCTCCAGCTGTGCCTAGTCTTGTTTTGGCTTGATTATAATTAACATAGGGATTGAACAGATCTGAGTTTAAGTGTAAGTACTTAGGTCACTTTCAGCCACCTTCTTCACTTAGCCTCATGAGGACATTATTAGGGCAGTGAAATTTGCCTGCAAATGGAAGTTTTATCTGCATGCATTCTCTCTAAATATAAAATTAATGTGGTGTTTGTATATTTATCTCATTTGAAGCTATATTTATAATAAATCGATCTTTCTTTGTATGTCAGTTTCTGATTGTACTCTTGGTTCCAGATATTGCTGTGCTGTTTGCATGTGAATTTAAAGTTGGGCACCATCTTCAGTTTCTTCACCAGGGGCACTGTTTACCAGAAGAGGTGGCCAGGAGAGGAGCTGGGGAAGAAAGAAGACAAAGGTGCTTGAGTGTGCATTGGTAAAATCAGTTATGTGTGAAGAACTGGCTACTCCACACATAAAAGGTGCAGGAAGCATTTAGCTTCAGAGCTAAATACCTGTAAAGTTGATACTTTGACATGTTAAACTCATGCATTAATTCAAGGCCAGATAGGCTGACCTGATGTCCAAATTAAGCCTGCTGATTTAATTCGTATTTCATTGCTCCTGCAGACCCACTGAAGGGGAACAGGCTCATTGCCTCTAGGCTTTCCTTGCTTGGAAGCCCTTGTGTGCATGGGGTGTGGGTGTCATCCCACACCATCAGTTCCAAGGAGGCTTCTCACTTGATTTCAAAGCAAATTCAAACTCTATTTCAGGCTATTGAAGAAGCGTATCAAAACAGAAGCATCCTGACAACGCTTTACAGGTCGTCACTTTTCCCATGCCCTGTTTTCTCTAAGTCCTGGTCCACAGGCAGTATGTCTTGGCAATACTTTCAACATTTATTACCAAGATACTGCCTTAAAGCTTATCACAATCTGGTGCAATTAAAGGGTTGGATCCTCCTGTAATTCAGCTCTGTAGGAAGTGTGATATTTCCTCATTTCACACTAAGTTTAGTCACTCCTCAGACAGACAGGGAAAAGAGACATATGTTCAGCTCTGGGTACCTGAGGTAGCAGCCAGGGCTTCTCAGAGTCAGGGGAACAGACAGGCTCAGCCTCTAATGCTCTGACATGTCACCTCGATGAGCTGAGTGTCTGGAGCATATGCTTTGGGAGGGAGAGCAGGACGTAAGTCAGCCCTGAGTCCAGCCTTCCATGGCCATTATTATATTCTTGCTTGGACATGGAAATGAAGAGCCTTAAAAGCTGTTGAAACTTGCAACATTGGATTAGTTCATCCAGCTGCGACCACTAAGATTTTACGTATCTGTCACTGCTCAGGAGCCCGGCCAAAAATAAGAGCACCTGAGCACTAGGTTTTCTTTCTACACTGCTATATCTTCTTTTCAACTCATCCCAAAGGAAAGGCAGGTCGTAGTGAATTGTTTCAGAGTTAGGCCTTCCAGCATTTTCCTTTGTCTCTGCTAAGGGCTGCTGTAAATTGCACTGTGGGTATTGTGTGGGAATACTCCTGAGGTATGAAATGTCTCCAGCAGACTCTGCACACCAGGCAGAGTCCTGCTGCCTGAACTCACCCACCCTTACATGGGATCAAGCTCTGTATGAGTGCCAGTCTTTGAATCTACCTCTTACTAACTGCCCTCTCCCAACAAGTGGAATAAAATGTAGTTTCAATAAGGGATACAGCAACTGTTGGGTGTTTAACCCAAATTTTGAAAGAAGTTTGCTTCAGTTTCAAAGGGTGGGTACAAATAGCATGCTTAATGCCTGTTAAGTATGAATAATAACATGAAGCTGTGACTAAATGTAGAGGTGGAGCCCTCACAAGAGAAATTGACTAAAAGCTCTTGAAACCTTGTGAGAATCCCAGTATTCAGTGTAGCTGGCAGATACAGCTGTCTCCAAGGAGACAAAACTCAAAGCCTATTTCAGAGACAATGACCAAGTGATTACAGAACATGTCCTTGGATGTGACTACACTGTGTGCATGCAAAACATTTATGACTGCCACTGAATGCCCAAAGATTGAAACACATTTGAAAGTGTGCTGGTACTGAGGGTGTTACAAGGCTTTTATGTTATAGATAGTATTGCCATTCAAGATGGAGGGACAGTTTTGAGGATCTCACACCTGTCTTAGAGATCTGATTGCCAGTTTCCTGCCCAGCCTCACAAAATTACTCTGCTCTAAATCCCACCAGAGACTTTTCAAAGAAAACGTCTAAAAATGGTTCTTGTTAAGTCATAACTAGAAATAGTTATCCTGAGTAAGCACACTCCAACAGTATTCCCAACAGTGCACTCCAGTAGCTTCTATAACACTCTTTATCTCTTCATGTAAAAATAGTGATTAGTACAAGTAGTAAGTGTTGTGTTTCACTGAGATCATGACATTAGTATGAAGGCAACAGGAAAATAAGAGCGGATTCCTCGTGTAGTATAAACCCGTATAGTTTTACAAAAGACATGAGAATGGCTGTAGCTTGTCCAAACCAATGTCTGAGCAGGCCTGGTGGTTTTTTTAATAGTATATTGAAGCAGTTGCCCAGGAAGGACTATGAAAACAGGACAAACATGCAGTTATCCTGCTTCTGCAACAGTTTCTAGATTTCCACAAATTGGTCGAGCTTCAGTGATTTACAGTGACCCAACATGTGACCTCTTTTAATTTTATTGCAATCAAAAAAGAAAACATTGTTTCAGATATAAGGACGTGAAAATTAAAATAAACAAAATAACCTTCCTAAAGTAAATTTTTCAGATGCCTTGTGACAACCAGAATTAATTTTTGTTAATTGCTGCTACTATTTTTAAGACTTGCAGGTGCAGAATGCATCATTTTCCATTGAAAGGATGAGACAACCTGTAGTCTTTATACAACCTTAATGAAGAAGTAATCCTGTACAGCTCTGATATAGAGAAATATTTTATAATACCTATACTGCTGCTTAGGGAATGTGGCCTTTAATCACTACATTTAGTATTTCTTCTGCCATTGTGACACCTTAATAGTTTGCTGATAAAATAACACCATTAGCACACTATGTTACAAGCCACCATTGCGAGAGCTTCCACAATGATGCAGCAAATTATGAAACTAAAAACCAAAGTAGTAACAGGTAGAGTTTGGGTTTACGTGCCATCCGCTTGCATTGTTGACTGCAATGGGACTCTGGTTGCTTCTGTAGCTGACTGTTTTTCCTGTTTTCATATTCAAAAACACTCTGACCTTCTTCCTGCTCCTGCCTGGTACAAGTCAATTGTGGGGTTAATGAGTTTGTGCTGACTGGGGGCATGCACCAGGTGGCATAGTCTGCCAAACACTGCATCATTTACACATGGAGTTTCCGTGAATTAAATTACCTTAAATGTCATCATTGTTTTAATTGTAACATAAATCTGACTACCTGGGTGTGGAGTGCCTGGGTTTTATGTTAGTATGTTAGTATGTTAGTAAAGACATCTCACATGAGGTCTTTAAACAACCATCAAATAGCTCCAAGCGCAGAAAAGTCACTCTGTGCTGTTTTTACCAGCAAGAAGTCTTACATTTAGAGACCTGTGGACTTTGTCCTGCCTGTGGATGTGCTCAATTACTTTACATTCAGGTTGCTACCAGCACTTTCATTTACACAACACATGACTCTCTGCCAGGTTTGTCATGGGCTTAAGGTATTTATGAGAGTCAGATGTCCAGTCTGTGAAGCTACATTTTTAAACTTACCTTTCTTTTATCCTCAAGCTTTTCAAGCCAGTGGGACTTTTTGAAATACCTAATAAATTTGTACACTACAAGAAACAATGAGTTGTGATTCAGTGCTGTGGATAGATGGTATAACTCATTCAAAAATCATCAGCTGGGAAAAAGATGGGATTGTCCAGGACTTTAATATGGCTAATGAGCCTATTAGGAAACTGTTTTAAAGAGAAGAGTGGGAGAAAAAACAGAGATTAGCTCAGTTTAGTTCTACCTGAGTCTCCCTTATGCAAGCTAGAAATGATTGACAACAGCTGTTCCAGCTTGTTCTCATGATCACATGGCCAGAAAGAAAAGCTCAGGCTGTGCTGCTCCCATCACACTGTGTGGACTTCTATGGCTTTTTAGAGGGTGACTGCAAAGGCAGTCCTAGAAAAGCCTGGTATAATCTATGATGGCTGCGGAGTGAAGATGCACATCTCTCTCATCTCATCTTGTCCCTGACAAATTTCAGGTGTTGCCAAGATCCATTTCATGCATGGTTCTTGCAGTGGATATGTGGGTAGCTGGGAACTGCTGGAGTTCTCCCAGGAATGTTTCTGAGCTTAGGAAGAGGGTGATTTGAAGCCAAAATGTTTGAATCAGCACTGGGCATTCATTGCTGTATGATGTGGCATATTATAAGCTCACCAATGGCACTGCACAAGTGCAAGCAGTTTGATATGTCATTAGATGTTTCTGATGCAAAAATATTTGCCAGTAAGAGACCAACTTTTTGGGTTCTTTTCCCCAGCAACTCTGTAAGACCCTAGTTCAGAATTGTTTTGGAGCCTCATGCTTTCCTTTAAAACCACTAGTTTGGTTGCTTAGGGAGTGAAGGAGTATTTAATCAAATCTATCCACATTTTCCTTCATTATCAGAAGTACCTTTACAAATGGTACATTTTGAAGTGCTGAAAATGTTAAAGTGTCTTCTGGAGAAAAGGCTTGTATTTTCTAGTAAAAATGTCTCTTGTTTGATGTAATACTAAGAAAGTCAACATTTGTATTGTTTAATTATGAAAAACACTGCTAGGATGCAAATATGCAGACTATGTGGATTACACTACCACAGATTGTGGATCATACCTGGGTTCTCAGCCTCAGCAAGCCACTTGTCTCAAAGCTGGCATGTAAACAGGCAGACACCATCTTCTGCACTTTCACCT
Organism: Aegotheles bennettii; assembly: GCA_013398125.1. NCBI lineage: Eukaryota > Metazoa > Chordata > Aves > Caprimulgiformes > Aegothelidae > Aegotheles > Aegotheles bennettii. Next base: position 242,187 of record VZRW01008813.1, read on the forward strand.
GCCCTGCAGAAAATACAGAGCTGGTGCAGCTCTTGTGGAAGTGGCATCCAGACTCAAACAGAACTGACCGCTTCTGTGCACTGATTGCAGACTGGATTGATCTGATTTTCACAGTTCATAAGCATCAGCTGAAAAATCTAGCCAGTGGATAAGAACTCTGCAACCTAAGATTGCTCATCTGCCTCAAATTCAGTGGAAAAAAAAAAGACAGTAAATGTCCCCTGAAAATTTAATTGAATCTCTAGCATGGTGGGACCAGCCAACAGAACTAGCAAGAAAGAGTTGACTTGTGTTAGCATTTGGAGATCTTGCAGCCTGGGGAGGAGGCTGCAATAATTGCACTCTGCAGATTTGAAGGAGGTATTTTTCTGCTGCTTAAGCATTAGTGTGGCTGTGTATGTGGAAAGATGTCTTCCAGCAGGAGAGATGCGGTACTATTTTAAGTGGTCTGGTGTGAAAAGAGGAGGTTGGCTGGCTCACGACCCCTGGGCAAGATGTTAATTTAATGTGTTTCAGTAGCGCGAGTTCACCACAGGGAACATTAAAGAAGAGCAGTGAATTTCTGAAGTTGTGAATCTGCAGTCTGCTTCTTGCATGTGCCTCCTCTTGGCTTCACAAAGGCAGTGATAAGGTGCAGGAATGTCCCTACATGGTTAAAACTGTAGGGTAAGTTAAGTCCTCCTCCTTCAGCTTTAAGATGTTGTTTGTATTGCAGTAGTATTAAAGTAATAAATTTATAGAAAGGGAGGTTGGTTTTCTCCTGCAGAACTAAGGCTCTAACCTGGCCAGCTGACCAAGCACAGAGAGAGGATATGAGTGAGGACAGTGCCTTTTGTGCTGGGCCTTCCCATTTTCCTGTGGTGAGCACAAACCCACCTGCCTCACTCTCCAAGGAACAGAACTTCAAATAGACTTACCTTTATTTACAAAGTACAAGCTTATCTGGAAATAGAGAACACTTCTTAATCAACATACTGGGTGGTTTGAGAAACAATATTTACTTTGCATTTACTTAAAACACATACAAAGTACTTCTGCATATGCTTGTCTTATACAACTATCTCTAGTATCTTGTCAGTTTTAATTTTTTTGCATGTTTATACTTCCCTGATTGTTTTCATGGGAGAGCAAGCCAATTGTCATTTTTCCTTTTTTCTCTTTGATTTTTTTCTTCTCTTTTTTTTTCCTTTTCCATGGTTACACTCCTACTTACCAACATTTATGTTATGACAGCAGCTACAAACTCAGTTGTGCTTTGCAGCTGTGCAGGGAACATCAAGACACCGCAAACCCAGAGACATAGCAGTCAGCATTTGTTGGGGGGAGGACAATGACATGACACAGAGGTATGGTGCATCACCAGGTGTCACACAGAGCCATAGTGGCAGAGGCAAAGGGTGGCACAGAGGTCCTCATGTCCTGCTGTATGCCCTGCCCCATTGACAGTCCTGCTTCAGCCTGGCTTTCCTGCTTTTCCTGTACCTGGATGAGGCTGTTTCACAGCTTTGAAGGAGGATGTTGTTACAGAATCACAGAACATGTGGAGTTGGAAGGGACTCTCCAGGATCATCAAGTCCAACTCCTATCCCTGTGCAGGACACCCCAGGAGTCCCACCATGTGCCTGAGAGCGCTATTCAAACGCTTCTTGAACTCAGGCAGGGTTGGTGCTATGACCACTGCCCTGGGGAGCCTGTGCCAGTGCTCCACCACCCTCTGGGTGAAAAACCTTTTCCTGATATCTAACCTAAACCTCCCTTGATTCAGCTCCTGCTGTTATCCTGAGTCCTGTCATTGGTCACAGGAGTGAAGAGATCAGTACCTGTCCCTTCTCTTCCCCTCATGAGGAAGCCATAGACTGCAATGAGGTCTCCCCTCAGCCTCCTCTTCTCCAAGCTGAATGATTCAGGTGACCTCAGCAGCTCCTTATAGGTCATCCCTTCTAGGCCCTTCACCATCCTCGTGGCCCTCCTCTGGACATGCTCCAGCAGTTTGATGTCCTTTTTAAACTGCAGAGCCCAAAACTGCACACAGTACTCAAGGTGAGGCCTCACCAGTGCAGAGTAGAGCAGGGCAATCACTTCCTTTGACCAGCTGGCCACGCTGTGCTTGATGCACCCCAGGACATGGTTGGCTCTCCTGGCTGCCAGGGCACAGTGCTGGCTCATATTCAGTTTGCCATCAACCAGGACCCCCAGGTCCCTCTCAGCCGCGCTGCTCTCCAGCCACTTGTTCCCCAGCCTGTCCACACCACCAGGATTGCCCCGTCCCAGGTGCAGAATCCGGCACTTGTCTTTGTTAAACTTCATGTGATTGGTGATTACCTGATGATGTGCACCAAATCCTGGTAGAGAACTTCCTGCCATTCAATCCTACACCACCACGCTTGGAATGCATGTGTAGTGTTACAGTCTCAAAAAGTGAGTAGGCTGATCCAGCCCATACTTCAACAGTCTTTCTATGAGGATCTTATGGAACATATGTTCAAAAGCCTTACTGAAGTCCAGGTAGACAATTTTCACTGCTCTGCAGTCATCTACCAAGCCAGTCACTTCACTGTAGAAAGTTATCAGATTGGTTGAACATGTGTTCCTTGTTGTGGCTGTGACTGGTCTGTAGTCGCCTGTGTCTTCCTTCTTGCTCTTTTTAAAGATTGGAGTTCCATTTGCTTTCCTTCAGTCCTCCAGCACTTCTCCCAGTTGCAGTGATCAATCAAAGATTACCAAGCATGGCCTCACAATAACATCAGAGCAGCTCTCCCAGCATTTGTGGGCACATCCCATCAGGGCCCATGATCTTATGTGTGTCCAGTGCACTAAGTATTATCTAACCTGATCCTCTTCCACCAGAGATGAGTCTTCCTTGCTCCAGACTCCTTGTCTCTGGGTCCCCAGTTTCTGAAGGCCAGTCTTACTAGTAAAGACACCTCATCAAATATTTATTTAATCATGCATTTGTGAGGGAGTTGCAGCTGAAATGTTTTCTCCCTTGCTTGACTCCAATACAATAACCAGCCTGTATCCCTCTGCTCTGGTTGTGTAAGAGGAAGACTCAAACTGAAATTGTGAGAGTAAGTGCAGATGTTTAAGTACCTAAAATTTAAATCACCCGAAATTTTCTGCTGAGGAGAATGTCTGCAAAGTTAGAAGAAAATTTTGGTCTCGTGGGCTCAGTTGTGCCCTGTCACACTTATGCTTTTAGGATCCCTTTTTTGTCCACGTCATTTACTTTGAAGAGAGCCAAATGCATCTGTCACAAGGATTTCCCCTGTCCCGACTATTGAGTTACTGGCTCTGTAGTGGGTAACTATATGCAAGGAAGATCTGCCTCCCAGTTTGTACCCCACCTCCCATCCTGAGTAGTGCAGTCCTGGCAAAGCATGGTACAGCCAGCCTTACATTCCCCAGGCACTGTCCTCTGGGGAGGGGATGGTCCCTCCTCTCTTGGCTCCCTGTGGCCAACGCTTTGGGGATGCCTGTGCCTGCTGCTCTCCTGGGTGGCTGCATAAGCAGGCAGGGCTGCTGCCCAACAGGGACTCTTTGCACTGGTGCCAGCCCTCTGGGTACCAGGGTGTCCCTGGCACCAGGGCACCCCGCTGCTGGTTCCCTTTTGCAGAAGGAGCTGTGTGTGAGAGCACTTGCCAAGGGAAGCCTTGTGTCACTGCCTCCCCTTTAAATAGCTCATGTCCCATTGGGATATGGCGTGATCCTGTTGCTGTGTCTCAGCCACAGTGTTTCCCTGCTGTATTTGGCTGAGCTGTAGTGACTGTAATTCAGCAAATACTGCAGCTATTTAATCTGCTTAGGGAGCAGAGTAGGAAAGCCAAGACGTGAAGATATTTCTTTCCAGTAGATTTTTAAATGTATTTTTTTTACCTCTCTATTTTTCTGCCTTGTAGAGAAATGAGGAAGGAGAAAAGTGTCTAGCTCAGGCTGTGATAAAGAGGTATTTGTTTCTTCACCCAACAACATTGATTGAGCTGGAGGCAGGAGAGCATATTTGTTTCCACACTGCTGTTCCAAATCAGTGTCACATGCCAAAGAAATTGATGGATTCCTTTAACACCATGAGATGCCAGTGCTATACTGGCTCTGTAGTCTTTTCTGTTGGAAAACCATCACCATGGTGAATGTTTCTCTTTCCAAAATTGTTTTAGCAGCAGTGAAAACAGTCAGAGATTCTCTCCTGTGTTGTGAGGCCAGAAAGGCTCAAGTAGAAATTGCCAGACTTAGTGTAAGGAGGATGCAGTCAATTGGAGCAAAACACCGTAGCTATGTAATGTGGGCTATAGTAGGCTAAGTGCTGGACAGTGATGTCTTGGCCTTGACTGAGCACTGTGAGCACCTGCTTAGCTTCAAACTGTGTGTGAAAGTACTGCCAAGCAAAGCAAAAGGTAATTTTGACTTCTGTTAGATTTGCCTTTAAGTACACTGCAGTAGGGAGGAGTAGGAGCAGAACTTTCAAAACTCATTATACCTAAATCCTGAACATTGAGACAAAAGATTTTCTTTTTCTCTTGTTCTCCTGCCCACAGGCAGTGGGCTTGGATGTCTGCAGTGCTTTACTCTTGAGCTGAGAAAGTCTAATTGCTATGTAGACTATGTTCTTCCCCAGAGAAGGATGTTTATGAAGACCTATCTTTTTAAAGCACTGGCCTGACATAACTAACTGCAGCTGTGCTGACAATCCTCAGTAAAAATCATACTGATCCAGAAAGAATCCTGAAAGCATGTGATTATTACACTTCTCTTTTAATAATAAAGCATAAACTTTTCAAAAAGGTTTTGCAGGTGTTAAAACAAAGAGATGAAATTAGAGTTAGGTATTCAGTAAATAATCAATTTTCAGCAAAATAACACTTCTCTTGCCTTTTCTTGATCTATTTGTCTCCATTATGTAGAAAAGCTGAATTAAAATAAAACAGAAATTATAGAAAAATAAGAAGCATGGCAGAGGATGATCTGCAAACTGCCTTTATACTGAAACTCTACACTGTAATGTTAAAAAAGGAAAGGAAGTATTGCAGTAAGGTGTAGAACAAATACAGAACTTATGGAGAGCTTTTAAAAAGCAGGAAGCTACTAGAGATAAAGTTTCCACAAAACCAAGCTCCTAGTAAGACCTATTCAGAAGCTGACTGATAGAGCTAAGCATTGCTGGAAGATCACTGCTTGTTGCTCTCCTTGGGTTGTGTCCATATCAGTGCACATTTCCTGAACGCATGAGGTCTGTGTCCTGCACCCAACCCCTATGAGGGCAGAGTCTCCATCTCCTGTACTGTGTGACCCAGATTCAAAGGGATCTGTGATGATAACAAAGCAGTACTTGGGACTTCAGGGCCTTCAGTTGCTAGGGTCTGCTTTCCCTCTTTTTCTGTTGTCTGAGAAAATGTTCAAGCTGAAAAAGAAACTCCTAAAGTCTTGGAGCTGTTTGAAAATACATGTGCTGGTGTTCCTGGAGCAGTTCTTCCTCTAAGACTCCCAGATAACAAGAAATTTCCAAAACTTTGCGCTTGTTCAGACCAAAAGCAGAATCTGAGCTTCAAATTTCCTGAGAGAGGGATACCTGGTTGTAGACAGATCTGCTTAACATCCTGTACCTTGGAGAGTGAGACTATTTTCCCTGCAAATAGCTTTGCTTTTTGCTCTGTGCCCCAAAGCTATTTTGGCCACTGCAAAATTGTCACACAAACACAGTAACGTTTCCTCTCATTTGCATAGAACTGAAATACCATGAAAAGTTCACAGCAAGAAAGAGTCTAATTCTGGGTCTGTAAAGCCAGGCTCCTTTTTTCACCTTCTCTGTCCTACCTCCCTTTACCCTGAAGTCATATTGATCCAATACTTTACTTTGGAACTTAAGTCTAAGCTGTGTGCTTTTTAGATACTCTGTGATCTTTTGGACCCTGCTACAAAGCCACTGCAAGGAGCAATGTTTCCATTCCACAGATGGAATATTCTCCTCTGGCTTATGCTAAATGTTTTCTACAATACTGCCCGTATCTTTTCTACCCTTCCAACTTGGCATGTTCTATGATTCTATGATTCTATACTATTCTTAGTATCATTGTTCTGGAATAACATCCCCTTACTTGAAGCCGTTTTCTCACTAGGGAAAACAGATCAGACTGGTCTGAATGCCCACAGAGGAGTTCCTCATGAATCATGAATGGCTCCAGATGCACAGGAAAGCTGTGCTTTGCAGGGAGCACACCACTCCACTCCAGTGTGTGCTGCAGGCAGAAGGGGGATGAGTGTGACTGGTGGCAGCAGGGAGCTCTTCTCTTCCTTGGGATTAAGGAATAGGTGTTTTGCCCAGGGGTCAATGTCTATAGTTGATAACCAGCATTATCAGGAGGGATACCCACTGTGCAGAGAGATGAGGTAGGGATGACCTTGTGCATTTGCATTGGCACATTTCACCATATCAATAAATTGCAGTCACACAGTCTCGCTGTACAAGAGATGCCTGCAGCATTTTCAGTCTGTTTTTCATTCCTATACAGGAACTAGTGACCTCGCAGTCCTTGCATCTGTGGCAGTCCCTAATAGAGGGAGGATCTAATGCGTGAAATGTAGCTCTCTCACAGCAGTGGGTTATTCATAGAGGGAATACTGGAATGCAATTGCCCAGCAGCTGGAAAGCAGTAGAAATAGGTTAGTTGCTGGGAGAGGACTGCTGACCGAAGTTTAGTGTGAGAATGAGGAAAGTGACCAAAGGAATTGCAATTGTCAGCTCTAAAGAGCAGCCCTGTTAGCTAAAGCTGGAAGGAGGCCTGCAATAGGAAATGGAGTGAAGATCAAGCTGTTGATGAAAAGCTAATATACACACCCTCACACCAGTGAATGTGAATAGTAAAAAAACCCCTGATTTTGTGCATAAGTGTGATGTTGAACTAATTTGAATCCACTCCTGATATTTTTTCCTAATGTTGTCAAATTTCAAAGCCTCAAACACAGATCAAATTGCTAAAAACATGTTTTAAGCAACTGGGAGAATAAAAAAACAAAGAGTTTTAATAGTCTTTTAAGGTCTGCAGGGTGTAGTCTAGCTGAGTTTTCCAGCTTCTTCATGATAACTGCAAGGACTGGAATTGTTTTATTTCCTTATTTTCACAAAGCAGAGAGTGAAAGAGAAGCTGATTTGTAAAGACCTATTCATACATGTTCAAAAAGACTTAAAAGCTAAAGTAATGCTACTTGAAAGAACTCAATTGTAAGGAGACATTTTGTGGGAAGAATATGAACAATACATTGAGGAAACAGCAATCTCTGTTTTTATCTCTTCTAAACACTTTAGAAAGTCGTGCAGATGTGTTTTTGCTCAGGATATTTTCTGTGGTTATGAAAATAATAAATTATCTGAAATCTTTGACCACTGAGCAAAATCAGCCTGTACCCTTTGTGCAGATTTAAGTCAGCCTTCATCAGCCCTACCACACACTGGAACCACAACAAATTTATTTCTTGTGATCCCACCTTGCTGCAACTTTCCCACATAGCGTCATGGAGCTTCGTACGTTTTTTCATCTGTTTATTTGTCATTTGTATTGAATCATCATCTTGCATTAACAGAAGAAAAATTACTTGAATATTAAACTGTATTAAAACAAAACTTTTGATTTAGCAATCAGTATTCTGGATTGCTGAAATATCTTGGCTGCATAAAAAGACTGAGATGAGTGTCAAACATCTTCATTGTTCTACAAGAGAAAAAACTCATCGTTTGAAGGGAAATCAAACAAAAGCCCAATGAGTAAGTAAGAAGATGCAACTTTTCTCCTGACATACACTGAACAGAGCTTTTAAATGTTCACAAGAGGTTTAGGATCCTAAGTTTCCCATTCAGAATGGGAAGGTGAGGTTAGGGACATGTTTATAGAGAAGTCAAATCATAATTTTTACTGTAGGTAGCACATTCAGGTGAGCAAATAGCATGTAGGAAAGCCTAACCTGAGTCTACCATAGTAAATTACTACCTGGTTATTAGCTGTTGATGCTGTTAAGTTCACATTTATTATAAACTGGGACAGTAGTGCTTGCCACAGGTGAAACCACCTATGTGTCCATCACACCCATCTCACTGAATGTAGCAAACCCAAATACTAGAATTGCCCAGATGTGAAATAGGCCCAATGAGGGCTTATGTCCTTGTCATACTTCTGAAAGTCTCACCACATAAAAGAAACAATGAAGGAAAGAAACAAACAGTGCATGTTTCCCAAGTATTATATTTGTTGGTTTTCTTTTGTGCTTTTTTAAATACATTTTATTATTTAATTTTACTTTAATTTCATTTAATTTCATTTTATATTTATTTTTTCCCATCTCCTACCAGAGATCTAACACAGATTATTGGTAGTGACTGTGTTGTGTAAAGAGCTTAAATAAATCTTGTTTACTCACCCAGTTCCTGGCAGTTGTATTGATTTTAATATGTGCTAGCCACCTAATTTTGTCCTACTTATTTTTCATAGTCACAAGGTCAGCCCTTGCTGTGGTGCTTCAGGGGTTTCATCATGGTGCCCCAGCAATTTTGCTTTTTAGAGGCATTATATTATACCCACAGAAGAGCTGTTACTTCAAAAAGCCAAGCTGTACTAGCTCTCAAAATGCAGCTTCAATGCAGCTTAGAGTCAAGCATATAAAGTCCTGGTGCTGCCTTACATGGTGATCAAAATACATGCCTGGACAAGCGTTTTACAATATTTCTTAAGAGTTCATTGAGTTCACTGCTGTCCTGGTCAACCTGTGAGGCACAGATAGCCCATAGCCTGCTCCTCATCCAAGCCAATCTGAAATGGGAAAGCAGGATACACCTTTAAAAATGTAGGAGCTTTTTTTTGTAAAATAGTTTCCTTGGTAGAAGGAAGCCTTTTGTTAACCAGGATGTCTGATAAAGGCCAACATCATCACAATCAGGGCACACTTGTGAGCTGCTGCCCTCACATGGAAACCTGTGGGCTCCTGTGGCTCTCCTGCCTGTACAAAACACAAATGTTTGTGGTTTTTCTCATTATGAATGTGTACAGTAATTATCAACCATATTGTCATTGTGGGGGTGGATAGCATTTTAGGAGCTCCATGTAGATGTGAAAGCCCAAGCTATAATCTCAAAATGAGGTGGAAACTTCTGAGTTGCATTCTTCAGTAGAAGTTTTGCAACAATACGGGTGAATTAAGGTTCTCTTAAAATTCAGAAGGAATTTTTGTCTGATTGTCAGTTGATTGGAGCCCTAATTTTTGTCTTCCCATGAAGCAAGAACTTCGAATTTATTTAAGGACAGAGAAAAAACTAAACCACTGTAAAAGCCTCGGTGAGAAAAACAGTGAAAAAGACTTCTGGGTCACCTCAGGGGAGAATGCCATTTTATCAAATTTTGATCATTTCATGCACAGAAGTGAAGGTGACCTGATATCATGCTTTTGTAAAGGAAATTGCTCTGGAGTGTTTTGCAGCCATCAACACTGACAGCAGCATCTCCTCAGAGAATGGGTTTTTACCAGCTGTGAGATGGTAAGACAGCACAGCTGGCTAGCAATAAGGCATGTGTAATGTGAGCTGTAAGGCATTGTACTGCCAGAGATGTAGCAGTGGTTTTTTTAAAGTGCATTCCTTCTGTTTGCATCCAAGCACTTTGTTCCCTTTAACTTAATATGAGCAAATAAGCTTTGCATTTCTGTTGGCTAATTTGATCTTCAAGTTGTTCTGTGAATGTCAATCATGCTTGCTGCCAGAAGTTCTACAGAAATAGGCTCTGGTCCTGCTGATAGTCATACAAGGTCCTGTTAAGAGTTCGTGATCTTAGTCAAAGTAAAAAAACACCTAAGCCTGGGAGGTAATGCAGGAGACACTGGAACACCCAGATAGACATGAGTGTGTGCCAGAGTCTGCTAAGGAGAGGTAAAAGCGTGCATTACTGGGCTTTCAGATTCTGATGCGACTGGATGCAGGCTCTCGGTTGTGGAAACAAAATGAAGGAAAAGCAGTTGTGAAGTACCAGTATTTGAATAACTGCTCTGTCAGAGGTTTTTCCAAACAGGAATCAGAATAGGAGAGAGACACATATATATATCCTTGAAGTAATTTTTTTTTTTAAAGATGTAGAACATTGGTGAGTTTTTCAGGGGACTTTTTCCAACAAAGAAGTCTCAAGATGGTCTGCCTGCCATACAATGAGTTTTCCTCTAGTATTCTCACTGTTCTGCATCTATCAAGTTCTGTAAAAGCTGATGTGGCTGCCCAGTACTTAAGTCTTCTTCGTTTCTAAAACCTGGTGACTGCTTTAGCCCTTTCTCTGTTCCCAGCACCAGGATTTTGTGTATTGCAGTGTGCATCCTTTCCACTCCCTGCCCTCCTGCAGGTGGGGAAGCAGAAATGCTTTCTCACTGTTGCTTGTTACAGAAGGAGGGCTGTTGGGAAAGGTCTTTTCAGTAACCTTTCAGGTACTTGACTGAAGTTTTTCCTCACATCAAATTCGGGAATAGCTGAGGTTCATGGTGACATGAGTGCAAACCAGCTGCTGTGTAATCAAGGAATATAAATGTAAACTTGTGCCCAAGTGAAATCCTATGCGGTGGTCATTCTGGTCCTATGCAGTGGTCACTCTGAGTGTCCAGGTATGCTTTCTGTTTTTGTTAATTTTTGTACACTTTGCAAACAATCACCAGAGATGTCTGATTTTCATTATGCCATGCTGTGTGCAAGCTCCCACAGTTCAGGCTTCTTGAGGATATTTGAAGAGAAATTGCACTTCCACCCCTCCCTTGTAAGATCTGTTTATAAGCACGTTGCTACTTGAAATAGGAAAGACAAAACTACAAGTAAGGAGGTTGACACAGGTAAGAAGGACACTGGTTTGATACTTCTCAGAGGTGAGAAATAATGGTATAAGACCTGGATCGCGCTGTTGGTGCAGAGCTGAATTAGCAGATAAAGGGCAAATGAGTTATTACTCCATAAATATTATTTTGAAGTGCTTGTTAAACTGCTTTTTTATGAAACTCAATAGTTGCATGGAGTTTTGGAGAGAAACTTTTCATAAAACAAAAATGGTCAATAACAAACATCCTGATTTTATTGCAGCATTTGGTTGATAGAGTCTGGTATCTCTCTGAGCACCATTGCTGCTGACCCACGAATAACAAATGCTGAAGTGAGTGTGAGTTAATGATTATGTATAAGAAACAATCTTTGTCTCTAACTTCTTTATTCAGTTTACACCCAGTAGCTGGATTTCAAGTGTATTGTCTTTGGTTATTTTGAGACTGGCTAAGTTTAGCTGTATAGCAAGACTTTCTTCTTTAAAGTTATTGAAAATCACGTGTGAGTTCTTTTCTCCATACTATACAAAAAAAAAAATAAATAGGAAAAAGAAAGAAAAGTGGGTTGGTTGTTCAGTTCTTAGAATCATAGAATCACTGAATGGTTTGTATTGGAAAGGACCTTAAAGATCACCTAGTTCCAACCCATCTGCCATGGGTAGGGATACCTCCCATTGGATCAGGTTGCTCCAAGCCCCATCCAACCTGGCCTTGAGCACTTCTGCAGATGGGACAGCCACAACTTCTCTGGGAAACCTGTTCTAGTGTCTCACCACCCTCAGAGGAAAGAATTTCTTCCTGATACCCAATCTAAATCTACCCTCTTTCAGTCTGAAATAATTACCCCCTTTCCTGTCACTACATGCTCTTGTAGAAAGTCCCTCTCCAGCTTTCCTGTAGCCCCTTCAGGTACTGGAAGACTGCTATGGAGCTCTCTGGAGCTTTCTCTTCTCCAGGTTGTTGTTCAACAACTGTCTCAGCCTGTCTTCATAGGAGAGGTGCTCCAGCCCCCGATCATCTTCATGGCACTCCTCTGGACTCACTCCAACAGATCCATGTCCTTCTTATGCTGGGGACTCCAGAACTGGACACAGTACTCCAGGTGGAATCTCATAAGAGCAGAGTAGAGTGGATGAATCACCTCCCTTGACCTGCTGGTCATGCTTTTTTTGATGCAGCCCAGGATACCATTGGCTTTTTGCACTGCAAGTGCATATTGTCACCTCATGTTGATCTTATCATCAACCAACACCCTCAAATCCTTCTCCTTGGGGCTGTTCTCAGTGGTTGATTGTCTTAAACTAGATTTTCTGATTTGCTGTGAATTACCATAGAGGACTTAACCTTGGTAAAGTTTACAGGTCACATCTCAGTTGTCAAGATACATGTGAGAAAAATTTTCTTTAGAGAAATTGATGCGTTACTACATGTATGTAATAGAACCGTTTCTTATTAGGTGATGTTTTCTGGATAATCCTTTGGGAGTATGGAGCAGGAGCATGACTAAATGATAAAGTCTGCTTTGGCTTTAAAAACCCACAGATTTAATGTGTTTGTGATGATGCTTCTAACAGCCATCATTATAAACAGGAATCTTAGGTGGTCAGTTTAGGGAAGTCAAGAAAGTGATACCAAATACCTTTTACATGTTGAAATCTGTTGCTGAAGGGTGTCATGTGAGTATTGCTAACCATTCTGATAAAGATGAAACAGTGGATGGCAGTTCCAGGATGGCAGAGACCAGGGACCTTCATGTAGCTTGAATTTGATGTTAATTATATGACTAGGTAAATGATTGTGGTTTAACTTAACAGTTATCAGCTCATCCTAGCTATGGCTTTTATAAGTGTGAATACTTACTCTTGTGCTTACCTTTCCTGACGTGATGCTGCAGTCCTGACCCAGAACTCCCATATTGCTAGGTGCCATGCAACCACAGGGCAGAAGAGCTGTGTCTACTGAGATGATACTCTTTTCTCCTGCTAAGAATGGCTAGGAACACTATGGTGGTAAAAAAGCTGTAACTTCAGGATGCAGACTAATACTGTCAAGCTCTTTTGATTTATTCTTGCCGAAAGGAATAAGATCTATTACTGCATGATTGATGGACCCACAGCTTAATGTTCAGAAGGGAGCAAAAAGCAAAATCTGTATTAGAGTCCACATCCAGGAAAAATCATGTCTGACAAGGAAAGAAGAAAAACTACTCATTGCAAAATGCAATTCTTCAGCTCAAACTTTTCAAGCAAATTAGCACTGTTGGGTCCTCAGCACAGTCCCTACTGCTCCAAGTCTTCTCATTTTTTTAATTAGTTATGATGTCACAGTGAAACCGTGACTTCCTGCCAAGTGGTTACTTCTTGGCAGATACAATCAACTTCATGTTGATGAAAGTCCATGCAGAAGAGTCAGACAAAGGAAAGGGAGGGTTGCAGGCAGAAAAAAGAGAACACCATGCATAAAGCTAAGTAGGTGTGAAATCACAGCACGCCTCCTTCCCTGCAACTCTGGGCTGCCTCCTGCTCACAGCACCTAGCACTGCTGGGCCTTAGCTGTTCCCAGCACTGCCTTTCGCCCTCATCAGGACCTCTAAATTTGACCTAGACAGAGGAACATGTCTTAGGGGTGGCTTATTCATTCAGGTTCCTATTGATGGTTGTGCTTCAATAAGAAAGTACGCAGTGGTCCCTGCAACAGCAGCTCAGCTTTAGGCATCTCTTCCAGGCAAATCCTGATGGGTTTCAAGACTACCCTTGGAATTAAGTTGTGAATCACTTGGATGAATAAGAACAAGCATCTGAAATGGTTCTGCTCAAGGCTTAAATACTCAGCAGCAACTATTTCCCTGAGTGTTTTGTGAACACTTGGCCTGAATCCCTGTTGTGTGCTCCATGAATGCAACTCGGACCAAGCGGCAGGTGTCCTGAAAATGCAGGTCATATTAGAAAGAGTGTGTAAAGATGTGTAAACAGACAGAAACATCATAAAGGTGAAGCTTTTAGGTTTTTCTAACTATTCTCCAGAAGCCCTGTCCTATCCACTTCCCACTCAGTGTGCTGACTCATAAGACAGACTTTTGTTGGTAGTTTCATTGCCTATACACTTTACAAAGAAATACAAAATTTTGTTGTAAATAGAAATTTACAATTTTCTATTTATAAATAGTATTTCTATGAAAAGATTGTTTCTGTTGATGCTGCTTTTATATAGAGTCCAGTAATTAAAGAATTGGTCAGAATGAGAAATGGTAATATTACCAGCTAATTAGAGTTTCAAACTTCCAGTGTTATTTGGTTTTTCGGTTGGGTTTTCTTGTTACACTGAATAGTGCAAAGTATCGTAAAATATTTAAGGAGACTCTAACAGATGAAATTTGCCATTCATATCTATTTAAAAAAATAGCATTTAAGACATGAAAGAAGACAAAGTGGTGACATAAAGGGAATTTTAACCATATTGCTTTAAGAGTTTTACTGGTTTGTGTCTCTTTCTGGAAAATTTGTTATAGCTTCTTGTATCGAAATATTGTATAGTAGCTCTTACCTGTGAATGGAGAATAAAGAATGCAGGCCACCACAAAGGAGGGATGGTTTTGTGGTTATTGCCCCTGGGACTCAGGAGTCTTTTGTCTGACTTAGAAATCTACTAAATGTTTCTTCTGTTGCTTTGGGCAAAGCACTCATGCTCACATCTGCCAAGAACTTAAGCATACTCCTGATTTTCATTTGTTAGCAAATGAGTTATCTCATTAAATGCAATCTCTTTTTCTAGAAAATGTTCATAGGGAACACTTCTGTAAATTTTGGCAAAAATATTTTTCACAATTTAGGGGTCAATTTGTCAAGAAAGGAGACTGTGAAAGCTATGTATTCAGTTTTCCTATTAAAGAAAATAAATTTTCTGTTTGTTCCCATCCCCCCCCCCCCAAAGTCCAGTATTTTCATTGCCAAAATCTGTTAATAATTATTGTGTTACTAAAAGTCAAATATATAGTTTTTGTCCTTCCAGCACAAATCACATGTTTGTTTATGCAATCTGGTTTTTATGACACTATCACCAGGTCAAGAAAGGCAGATTCTACCAAAATGCTTTTGTTAGAAGTCTTAGATGAAGATGTAATTCTAAAGAAGATAAAAAATAGGGATGAGGCCCTCTGAAATGCCTGAAATTCAAAGAATTATTACGATAATAGAGCCCAACAACAAGCACTACTGCAATCTATGCACAGAAGTAGCAGCCACAGGAGAACCTGTAGGAAATGGCTATGTCACACAGTTCTCCATGGGGAAATTCTCTGTTCATGACGTTTTTGAGCAGGGGAGCAATGTTAGCTCTAAATTTATCTCTGCTTTTAAGTGGGTTTTATTTCATGTTGTGAGAAAATAACAAACTAAAATCTTTTGAAAAGCAAAATTGTAAAAAATTATATTTGCTTTTTAAAATTCCATCTCAACTGTGAAATCTCTTAATAGTCTGCTAATTTATTTTTCTTTCCTTTCCCCTTCCTTTTCCTCAGATAGATATTTCACCTCTCAGCATGCCATCTTCCACTGCTGAAAGGCTTGTTTTGCTTTTATATTGGTTTCATTCAACTTGTTCTAAAAGCTGTTGATTATGCAAAGAACTTTATTGGAAGTTCCCCACTTGCAGAATACAAGTTTGTTCAACTCTTAGGTTGAATGATGAAGTAAAAATATTTTAAGAACTAGATGGTGTGGTGTATTAATCTGAAAGTTCTTTTTCAAGTGATGAGTGATTTCAGTGTCATTGTAACAAAGATCAAGCAAGACCAAAGTGGGTTAGATTATCTTGTGGTGAAAGGTTTTACAAATGAATATCATTAATTTCTAGACAGGGCTGATTTTTAGGGGGAATGACACTGTTTCTCTAACAAAGTTATCAGGACTTTGCATCATAAGAAAATAGCAGGGACAAACCCCCAAACAGTCTTGTTCAGAAACTTGCTCCTACAAACTATGCAGAAACCAAAAGAATAAACAGTTCAGATGTCTTTGGAGCTCGGCTCAAATACTCAGAAAAAGCATTTCTTTCAAAGTTGACACCTGAAGTGTAGAACTGCATTTGGAGTTGTTCTGTTCTCTCAAAATTCAGGCAAAATTCACATCATGAGAAAACCTGTAGAATTTAAGAAACAAATAGATAAGAGGTGGGACCCTTCTTAGTCTTCTTCCTCTAGGAATATGCTTTTCTTCCCGCACTTCGGACACATGTGGACAATGATCCTACTCTTCCCATATGGCTGCGGGAGTCTTCTCCCATCACTCTATCAGAGGAGATGTGCTAGGCAATGTGTGTTTGAATTCTCTGTATCTAGATCTTTCTGAAGTTTTCTATTTATACCCTCTTGTGTCAGAAACAGGTGGGATTGTGCCAATCACTAGACCAGCAAATACTGAAAAGAGCTCTCTGCTCCAGTAAGACACTGTTTAAGAAAACAACAGGAGGAAGAAAATGAGTTATAAAAAATGAAAAGAAAATTAAGCAAAACTGTTCCCCAAAATAGTCAATTGAAACAAATGGAGACTGCACTCATAGAAGGTAGAAGTAAAAACACACTTTGCTCTGAATTGAAATGCATCTTCTCATTTGACATTGTTCTCAGGGCAAAATATGAAAATTCAGACATTTTGAAAGACCTGATTGTATTTCCTATGTAGACTAATGCTGTCCCCTGCTCTAAATACTCCTTCCTACCTTTCCTCTCTAGGGTTCCTGCTTGTATTATCTCCCTGTGTTTTGCCATCTGTCACAGACATATTTGGCAGTGTCAGTCTGATTTTGCCCAGGTTATCTTAATGACAGCACTTCTAAAGTATTAAAAGCTGTGAAGCCAAGCTCCATTTACCACTAGGTATCCACAGGGCATGGGAAAGAAATTCTGTGAAACTGCTTGTGAATCTGTATGAAATAAAACCCCAGGCATATGTGTTTCTGTGCATGCGTGTGAGCAAAAAAAGGAAAGGGGGATGGAATTAAGAAGTCAATATTCAAGGTGTAGTCTAATATCTAATGAGTTGTTGATTAAAGCCATTGTAGCAATACTGTAAAATATGGGTTATTCCCAACTCTCTATGCCCAGGCACAAGGAAAGGTATTTCTCCCAATTACAAAGGCTGGGAAGCAATAGTTAGATGATAAATAGTGAAAGGCTCAAGTTTCCTGCCTGCAATCTAAGCAAACAAAACTGTAACCTTCGCACACAGAAATAGTGTTGTGTTGATGCATCTCTAGCCAGCCAGTAATTGGTGGTTTGTAGACATAATCTGATCACAATAATTGTGGATATTTGGATTGTAAATACACACCACAAGAAAAAAACACATTAGGAAGCAATTAGAAAGGCTGTGGTAGTATATTAGCATCTGCTGTACTGCTACACTGTAAAGCTCTTGAAAACAGTGAGGAGACACAATGATTTATAACAGTAGGAAAGACAGGCTTGCATTCAGCCTCTGAGTCATCTGTTTGAAACCAGCTAAGAGGGATTGACTAGTAACCTTGAGGGAATAGCATTTATTTGTAATGGCCACTCTGAAAATGCGTTTGAGCAATTGCATTTCTGGTAATGTTTCATTGCAGTTAATTTTCTAACTTTTTCTTGGATGGAGTTAGTTTGGAGACAGAGGGCTAAGAAGGAGAGACGTTACTTCCAAGTAAGTGTCACATTCGACAGTCATCATGCTGTGATGTGCTCAGACTGTAGTTTGGCCTCCAGAAATTTCAGATCTTCTGTGATGAGATAAAATAGAAGAAATTATTAAGGGGATTCAAGTGGGAACTTAACAAGTTTTAACTAATGGGTTTGGCTTGGCAACATTTATAGTTGTTTTTTCTATTGGGCCACATCTTGTGTTGAAAGAGTAAGGCATAGAGAAGATACTCATTTTGTACATGAGATGAGGCAGAAAGGTCTGTTCTTCCTGATCTTCTGAGGCAAGGAGGTGTGTGTAGACAATGCAATGTATCCTTGTCCCTAGGTCTAAGTGATACATAAGTGCCTCAGCAGACTGGGTGAGGACAGCCACATGGAACTGGAACTCATTCCACTGTGAAGGCTGTAAGTCCTGTCAGCAAGATTTTCCAGCGCTTCACAGGATGGAGCACCCTGGGCAGAGGGACGTGGGCAGTTGTTGACCATGGACAACCAGCTCCTCAGCTTGTGTTACTTCCAGCACTCTCTTCTTTGAGAAAGTAGCTAGGCATGGTCTTTTGTAGGCTGTGGGAATGGCAGATGAAAGTCTCTCCAGAAGTTAGAATTGTCCAGGTTTTGCAATGAAAAATGTCTTAGTTGAGGCTTACTGAGAACATTGATACTTGTGTGCTCACAGGGCAGAAAGAGAATAGCTTGGTGTAAGAGCTCTATAGAACAATGTTTTTTAAAATGGAGGGATGTGCAGTATCACTTCTGGGTGACACTGAAGAGTGAAGCAATGTTCAGAAGCTTTAGAAAGTCAATAAATGTTGCCTTTGTGCAGAAAAACTCTTCTTGCTTGTGCAGCTTGTTGCATGAAGCTTTCAGTGCCCAAAGCAATTATCTTAGTTACATGCAGAAAAAGAAAAATGAAAAAAGTTTCTTCAAAGGGTGATGGTTTATATTTAATGACAGTGAGCTGACAAAGAAGCCCCAGCCAAACCCACAGCTGGACTGAAGGAAGATGCTGAGAGAGAAATCTTTGCTTTTGGAATGCTTGTTACGGCTTGTGCTTTAAATGAGACAAAAAGTGGTAACAGAAACTCAGGCATAGAGAGCCATTGTCTTATGCAAACACACAGGTGTATCTAGGAGTAAAATGCAGGTCCTTTGGTCCTCCCTGAGGATAATTATGATCCAATATTTGGCCAACACTGTCAACTAACTCATTTTCTATTGGTAACATGGAACAATTTCAGAACGGAGCTGAACAGCAATTGATGGGGTTTTTTAATGTATTTTGTGACTCTATTTACATTCCCAGTATGGTTACATATACTGTAACTGACAATTCAGCCTTGACACTAGTGTCAGGAAGATTACTGCAGAATGACTGGGCCCATTTAAATAGCCAGAAAGAAAAATGGTGGTGAAAAGATTCAATTTCCTACTGGCTGTATGATCCAGTAAGCTGCAACCCATCTGTTTTCCTGAACTGCATGTGTTCCCAGAGACTGCCAGGTGCTGGAATGAGAAAAAGTCAATCTCTGGGGGGTGAGGAGAGAGTTTCAGAACAGAGAGGAGGAGTGTGCCAGTTGTTTTAAAAAATAAAATTAAAAAAAGGAAGAGATGAATGGGAAAAGAGAGAAAAGATATAGCCAGGCCTGTCTGTAACAGTGTGGAATAAAACTCCACTGAGAGGCAGCTGAAAATATCCTGAAGGGTAGCAGAATGGGTGTCAGAGATGCTGGTTTATTTAGATAGAACTGCCACTGCTGGAGTCTATAGAAAGACCTGTGAGACCTGCCAGATTCTAGCACTGAACAGCCAGAGAGCTCTGTAGCAGTAGATACTGCATTGAATAAAATGTATTTTTCGAGAGCAGAATGGAAATAGCTTCAGAGTCCTCCCCAGCCCCTGGTTTTACTAATTCTGTGCATTTGAGCAGCTTTGGAAACAAAATAAATAAGTAGATGTGAGCAGGTAACTAATTGGGCAATACTGTGGTCACTGTGAGCTGGTGTGTCTGGAGCTGCCCATAGCCACAAAGAGCCATAAATGACATAGGTCTGTATAATATAGGGGTAAAGGTCTTCATGGCAATGCCCATTAAGGGGCCCTTTGTTTTCGCTGGGGTCTTCGGCTGTAGAAGTGGGAACAACTGCTGAGCAGCAACAAACGCTATTTTAGCTCATCTGGCACAAGCGGGCACTAAGTGTTGTCACATTGCTCTTCAAGGATGAAAGGTAACGTGATGAAGATTTAGTTGACCTCCTGAATAACACAGGCTGGGTCTTGTCACCTGGGATTCCTGCAGTTTCCCAAATAGGGTGCAGTTAAACTGCAGCAGCTCTTTTGCAAAGACATCTGCTCCTCCTTCGCACGTGAGGCTCTCAGAGAACATGCTGCTTCCCCTGCTGTTCTCGTCCAGCAGTTAATTATTCTCCATTTTTTTCTGTCTTCTGCGAGTTCTGGTTTGAACTAGAACTGAGTTCTCTGCCACTGGATCTCACTAGGCCTTTCCTTTCTTGTTGCACAGGGCTCTTTCTTCACATAGGCTGGCACTTCTCAGCTTTCTCTTCAGTAAGCTGATAAATCAGCCTTCTTTCTTCCCTCATAACAAGTATGGTCTCTGACTGATTGCTTACATCGCTCTGAGTCTTTTGCAAGTGTTTAACTTCAGCTGCAGAGCAGAACAGGAAGCAGGGTCCTCTTGGTCTTTCCCTGACCTGGTACTCAGAGGCACTCTTGCTCTTTCCATGTCAGGCAACACGCATGGTCCTGCCCTGCACTGCAGAGTGACTGAGGACAGAGACAGATTAACGAAACCTCTTTCCACACAGCCTAGGGGGTACTCCAGAACGAGTGATGAAAGCCTCTCTCAGCTTTGCTTTACTATGGGACTTTCTACCAGGCAGGAAATACGGCAATCCCTGTGCTCAGACCAGCAGCTCCTTCCCAGGTCATGTCTTTTCCTTGACCTCCCACGAGGATTAAATCCTGCAAGACTTTGGAGCTGTTGATAAGGCAGGGGAGAGGCCCCAAGAGCTGGGTGGCGTATTGTGAAAACACAGCAACAAAAACAGCTTTGGCACTGCCACAGCATTGACAACTGGTGAGTGATTGCTCGGTGTGACTGAATCCTCACGTATGACACCAATCAACAGGCACAAAGCAATTCTTAAGCCAGGCCATCCAGCAGTAGCATGTGGCTGTTCTGTGGGGCAGAGGGGAACCTCTTGTCTACTCCCTCCTAGGCTTGTTTGCGATGCAATGGACACACCACTGGCGATCACCTGGTGAAAACCATTCAAGCCACCTTGAGTACTTGGTTGAGTGAACCTGCTGGAAGCTTTAAGAGAGCTCATGTACCACAGGAGATGGGATTACTGCTCAGAAAGATTGAGGCTTTCACTCTGTCTCATGGGGAACTGTGAGGGTAAACTCCCCAGGAGGTACCCAGGACACTGTGTGGTGGCCTGGACCAAGCAGCAACAACTTAAATCAACAATTATTAGCAAACTAAATAAATTTGTAGTCTAACAGGAAAACAGAGCAGAACGGATAAATATTCTCTAACAAATACTAAAGAGCTAATTGTCTTGAGTCACTAGTTTTTTTAATTAGAATTAAAATTCTTGCATCATAATTGTAATGCCTGAAATCAATAGTAAGAAATTGGATTACAAAGAAACATTGCTATGATGTTAGATACATTATTGGCATACTGAAATAGTTTACCATCTAATAATCATAGCTCTAACACTGGTTAATGTGAACTATAATTTGAGAAAGTTAAATTGTGAATTATAATTCAATACAGTGCTTGACATTTATTCTATTATGCATAAGATAATAGGCATAACAATTTATTTGTTTACCTGTGGCAGAAAGCCACATTTTAGTTTGGGATATTTAATTTTGCTGTCTGTTATAGAACAGTTAGAGGATAATTCTGCTCTTGGTTACCCTTGAACAAGTAAGGGTAATTCCACCAAAGGTATGGACTCATTTGCATTTTTGTGCCATAGATCAGAATAGTGCCTACTTAACTTTTCTCTTCACATGGCTATCTTCTGCTCAGCAAGCTTTATATAAGTTATGAAGAAGCTTTCAGCTTAATCATA
This sequence comes from Aegotheles bennettii, assembly GCA_013398125.1. Taxonomy (NCBI): domain Eukaryota; kingdom Metazoa; phylum Chordata; class Aves; order Caprimulgiformes; family Aegothelidae; genus Aegotheles; species Aegotheles bennettii. Next base: position 263,787 of record VZRW01008813.1, read on the forward strand.
GATTAGTTTTAGCTGCATGCTGCGAAGCACTTGTATAGAAAAGCTGCAGCTTGTTCAGCTCTTAGCATGATTTCACTCCTTTAAATTAACATAGACTTATCAAAATGACTGAATTTTAATCAGTTGTATTTCTACAGATTGCCTGATATTTTAAGCTGGCAGAGGTTTAGAAACTCAAAAATCAAGTCAATACTTTTTAATGCCTCGGATGTTGAAATAAGCAAGTGAATGGTGTGTGACTTTTCATCATTTAAAAATTTACCATACTATTGTTATGTACAGAATTATTGTTTGCTCTCTTTCTCTAATTCCTCTTTTTGCATTGTTTTGAAAACTGAAGCACTGTGAGACTTGTCATCTCTAGAACCTTAGCTGCCTTTATTTTTCTATTTTTCATGTATGCCAGCATATCTCTGACGTAAGTTTGTTGGGAGAGTGGAGGAAGACATAAGAGTTAATATATATTCTTTTTCTCTTTGATAAATAAACTTCCCAGGAAACAATCCTGCAAGAAAACTGTGATTATATTTTTGAATTTATCCTGTAAAGCATTGTATGATCAAATTGTTTTTCAATAGTAGTCATCAGAATTTCACTTTTATAACAATAAATAGAGAACATTTTTTATATGCAAAACAGCTTTCTGCATAGTGCTTCTAAAATGAAATTAATAGTGCACATTGTGCTGGTTTAGCAAATGGC
>VZRW01008815.1:0-15765 GCA_013398125.1 Aegotheles bennettii
GGGATGGAGATGCTGGTGGGGCTGAGTATCCATGGGTGCTCTTTGGGGATGGAGATGCTGGTGGGGCTCAGCACCCATGGGTGCTCTTTGGGGTGGGGTTGGGGATGGAGATGCAGAGGATCTGAGCACCCTAAGGTGCTGCTGGGATTGGGGTCCAGCCTGGACAGACCTCCCGTGGGTGCCCTTAGTGTCTGACATGGGGCGAGCAGTGCCACCCACGCCAGGGTCCCCTCACCCCCCACCCTGGGGCAGCCTCACCTGGCTGGTGGCTGTTGGTGGCCGCGGTGGTGGCCGGAGCAGTGGCCGGGCTGGGCTGGTCACTGCTCTTTGTAGGGTTGGACCATGGTGACGTCGGCTCTGTCGTGGCTCCCATGGGGGTTGGTGACATCGCTGATGGCGTCGGCATCGCCCGTCCCCTCCTTCCCCCCAGACCCCTTTGGCACTGCAGGACAACACCCTGACACCCCTTAGGGGGTTTTTTTGGGGGGGTCCTGTCCTGCTGTTGTCCCCACCCCATGGACACCACCAAACCCTCCGTGCCTCAGTTTCCCCACCAGGCACCAGCCCCGATTTCCCCGCTTCCCCCAGTCCCAGTTCCAGGTCCATCACCCCCAAACTGGGGCTGGGCACTGGGAGGGGCTCCACAGCCCAAAGCCTCTGGCTCGGGGGGATATTCCAGAGCCTGGGAAAGGGATTTAGGCAGGATCTGGGCTGGGTTATCCCGGCAGCTGCTCCCGTCTCTGCTGGTTGTGCTGGGATGCAGTGGGATGGGGCTGTGGGAGATGCTGGGGCAAAAGGTCGGGGCACCCCCAGATCCTGAAATTCCTCTGTCCCCACAGGGATCCCGGGAAGGGGGGATAAAAAGGGGGAAAACCCCCATTTTTGGGGTGCTCTGTGTCCCTGGGGTGTTTGGGGCTGCTGGCAGGGTCCCCTTGCCCAGGTGGCCCCACCAAGCCACCCCCCTCTCCCCCCCCATTCCCACCCAGCAGGAAAAGCTACACTGGAAAACTGGGATACCACACCAGGTGGCACAGGATGGCATCCAGGTGGGGTTTGGATGTCTCCAGAGAAGGAGACTCCACACCCTATCTGGGCTCCTGGCCCAGGGCTCGGGCACCCTCAAAGCAAGGAAGTTCTTCCTCATGTTCAGAAGGAACTTCCCGTGCTCCAGTTTGTGCCCATCACCCCTTGTCCTGTCACTGGGCTCCACTGGGAAGAGTCTGGCCCCATCCTCCTGACACCCAACTTATAGATATTGATAAGCGTTGATGAGATCCCCTCTCAGTCTTCTCTTCTCCAGGCTGGACAGCCCCAGGTCTCTCAGCCTTCCCTCAGGAGATGCTCCAGTGCCCTCAGCATCTCTGTAGCCCTTTGCTGGACTCTCTCCAGTAGCTCCTTGTCTGTCTTGAACTGGGGAGCCCAGAACTGGACACAATGCTCCAGATGTGGCCTCACCAGAGCAGAGTAAAGGGGGAGGAGAACCTCTCTTGACCTGCTGGCCACACTCTTCTTCATGCACCTCAGGATGCCGTTGGCCCTCTTGGCCACAAGGTCACACCTTGACTACGTTTAATTTCCAGCAGGAGGTCAGAAGCCCTCACCCCACTGATGGACATTCCATTCAAACTCTGCTCCTACCTTTCCCAGGTTTAGGACCATGCACATCCTTCCTGAGAAGCAGAAACACAGAGACATTGTTGGCAGGGACCTCTGAGGTCTCTGGTCCAATCACCTGCACAGACCAGGACCAATGCCAAAGTTAGATCAGGCTGCTTGGAGCAACCAGCTGAGTTTCGAAGGTGTCCATGGACACATCTTAGAAGCTCTTGAGGTGCTAGGAGAAATAACCTGAGATCTCCTCCAGAACCTAGGGATGGAGGTCCCCTGGTCCAAGGATGGAGGCAGAAACCTGCAGCAGGTTGTACCTCAGCAAACGTGTGTGCTGTGTAGGCCAGAGGTCCTTTCTCCCTGCTGCTACATCTGGAGAAAGCCTGGTTGTCTCCTCTGGGACACAGGGCTCTTCTCCCTAGCTTTCATTCTCACTTTCAAGGAGCACTAAGGGTATAGAGAAGAAAAGAAAATCAAATAGAATTAACCCATCCTCTGAAATACCAGAATGTCCCCAGGTCCTCTGTTCCCTGGACCATGGCTATGAAAAGCCAACATCTCCTGGCTTGCTCCAAGCCCTCTCTGCTGGTGGGTTGGCTGGAGATTGCTCTTACGGCTTAACGTTAGAGCTAGGCAATGAGGACACTGGGCACCAGGACACAGCAGGTGTGGGGGGAGACGGACACAGCCCCAGACAGTCCAATGCATTTGAGATGGCTCCAAATCCAAATTTGAGATGGCTCTTTAGCTGCTGTGGACCAGGGGAAGGATCTGGATGACGCTTGGGAATCATAGAATCATTATGGTTGGAAGGGACCTCCAGGGTCATTAAGTCCAACCTTTATCCCATCATATTCCTCACCATTAGACCATTGAAGAGACACAACGGGTGAGAAGACAGAGCTTGGACCACTTTCTCCTCCAGCTGGAGCTCCTGGACCTACCACAGCACCATCCCTTGCTGGGAGGGGACCAGCAGGGCCACCACGAGCATCCATCCACCCTGAGAACCTCACGGGTGTTTCCTTCAGGGAGCAAAAACCCATTTTTTGTTTTTTCTGGGTTTTTTTTTGGTTGAAATCCCAACAGTCACCGAGATGGCCATTACGGCTTCCGAGCCAGCAGCACCTGATGGCCTGACCTTGAGGGAGGAAACATTTTTTTTGCTCTTGATATAAAAACTTGGATAATTTTATATACACACACACACACAGGATAAGTTGGTTGGGTTTTTTTTCCTTTCTCCTTTGTTTTTTGAAGAGTGAATCCATTTCCCTGCGGGTTTGGAGAAGCTTCTCATGGGGGTTGTGGTTTGGGTGTTTTTTTTATGAGATCCAGGATACCTTTTCCTTCTTTTTTTTTGCTTTTTTTTTAAAAAAAGGCTTTACTCCCTCAAGAAAAAAAAAAGATTTACAAATAAAATAACAGCCTGTGCCAGCTCTCCAGGAGAGAGATGGCATGACAGTATTAATCCAAACATCACGCTATTTAATTCCCCAATAAAACATTGGAAAAAAAGGAGCCAACAGTATCTGCACTAACACTTTGCTACATATAAAATCTCCAGCTAATATGAAGCTTATGGTACCAACCTCTAAAACAGTTAAGATATATACACATGGGTTTTCGGGAGGGTATATTAACAAACAGAATATTACAAAATATTAAAGAAGGCAACTCTTCTGTCATCTGTTTGGGGGGTGGATCTGGGGGTTCTCTCTGTGTCCTCACTTGAAGTTGGCGTAGTCTGAGAAGGCGTCGATGTACTCCTGCACCACCTTGTAGCAGAATTCGTACTGTTCCTGCAGGAGAGCACGGGGTCAGGCTGGGACAACTCACCCCTGGGATGGAGCTTGGAATCCCAGACTCCACACTGGTTTGGGTTGGAAGGGATCTTAAAGATCATCCAGTCCCAACCATCTGCTATGGGCAGGGACACCTCCCACCACACCAGGTTGCTCCAAGTCCCATCCAACCTGGCCTTCAACACTGCCAGGCAGGGGCAGCCACAGCTTCTCTGAGCACCCTGGGCCAGGCTCTCACCACCCTCACACCAAACAATTTCTCCCTCCCATCTCATCTCCATCTCCCCTCTGGCACTTGGAACCCGTTCCCCCTCGTCCCATCACTCCCTGCCCTTGGCACCAGTCCCTCTCCAGCTTTCCTGGAGCCCCTTCAGGCACTGGAAGGTGCTCCAAGGTTTCCCTGGAGCCTTCTCTTCTCCAGGCTGAACACCCCCAACTCTCTCAGCCTGGCCCCAGAGCAGAGCTGCTTTGTGGACTGCAGCAAGCTGGGACCTCCTCAGCCCAGACTGAAGGCAGGAACTGGATGCTCACCCATAAGCAGGTGCCACCTCCTCTGTGCCCCCCAAACAGGGCTGCCCACCTCTCTGAGGTCCTATTTTGATCCCCCAAAGATACCTGAGCATCCTTGCAAACCCCTCTTGCAACACCTCATCTAGTCCTGCCTGGTTCCCCCTCCCCACCATGCTGCCTGCCCAAGCCCGTGCCACAGCCACTCCAGAAGAGGTTTCCAGGCTCCTGGAGCCCATAAATACATGGGCTGTGGCTAAGGATGTCTCCAAGGAGACTCCTACAGCTTGTGTCAGTGCTCAAAAGGAGCTTGATGCCTTCAGGCAGCCAAGCTCCACTCTTGTTAGATGTTCTAACAAGAGGAAGGGGAGATACCTCCTGACCCACCTCCACATCTCGGAGAGAGAAAACCTTCAACCAAGGTATGAAGCCCCCAGCTCATACCTGCTGAGGTCTGGGTGGCAGGAGGAGCTGGGTGGTGCCCAGCTGCACTTACCAGTGTCTGCACCATATGTGGCCTCTGTAGTCTTAAACTCTTCACTGTCTGAAAGACGTCGAGGATCCCTTCTGCCTTCACCCTCTCCAGGACAGTGCTCAGTGCACAGAAGGTGCCTGTTCTTCCTGCTCCAGCACTGGCAAAGAGAAACCAGAAGGTAAAGGAATCACAGAATCCTAGGGGTTGGAAGGGACCTCGAAAGATCATCCAGTCCAACCCCCCTGCCAGAGCAGGGTCACCTAGAGTCCATCACACAGGAACGCATCCAGGCGGGGTTTGAATGTCTCCAGCCAAGGAGACTCCACAACCTCTCTGGGCAGCCTGGTCCAGTGCTCTGGCACTCTCACAGGAAAGAAGTTCTTCCTGAGATTCACATGGAACCTCCTGTGCTCCAGTTTGCATCCATTGCCCCTTGTCCTATCATTGGCCGTCACTGTAAAAAGCTTGGCTCCATCATCCTGACCCTCACCCTTTACATATTTGTAACCATGGATGAGGTCACCCCTCAGTCTCCTTTTCTCCAAGCTAAAGAGACCCAGCTCCCTCAGCCTTTCCTCACAAGGGAGATGTTCCACTCCCTTCATCATCTCTGTGGCTCTGCGCTGGACTCTCTCAAGCAGTTCCCTGTCCTTCTTGAACTGTGGGGCCCAGAACTGGACACAATACTCCAGATGTGGCCTCACCAAGGCAGAATAGAGGGGGAGGAGAACCTCTCTTGACCTACTGACCACCCCCTTTCTAATGCACCCCAGGATGCCATTGGCCTTCTTGGCCACAAGGGCACATTGCTGGCTCATGGTCATCCTCCTGTCCACCAGGACCCTCAGGTCCCTTTCTCCTACACTGCTCTCCAGCAGGTCAGCCCCCAGCCTGTACTGGTGCATGGGGTTGTTCTTCCCCAGATGCAAAACTCTGCACTTGCCCTTGTTGAATGTCATGAAGTTTCCACTTAATGGAACCACTGGAGAACTGGAGGAGGCCCCAGTTTCTCCCAGTTTATCTAGGACATGCTCTATGAGACTGAAGCCTCTTTGCTTAGCCTGCAGGAAAACCCCACACCACATCTGCCCGGGCTGCTCCTGCTCAGCCCAAGTCTTCTGAGGGACCTTGGACCTTCTCGCAGAGCAGGTCCCCTTGTAGAGGTGGCCAAGCCCTGCTCCACCCGGGCTTTACCTGCAGTGCACGGTGATGGGGTGGTTGCCAGACTGCTGCTGCTGCTTCTGCACAGCCGCGATGATGTTGATCATTCCCTTCCCATCCCCAGGGATCCCAACTTCTGGCCAGCCATGGAAATGGAACTGCCGAATCTGGCGGCTCTTGTTTTCCTGGTGGAAGAGCACAGCTCGAGGTCAGTAAGCTGCTGGGGGACCCATAACAAGAAACCCACCAGCTCAGGGCTTTGGGGCAACCATCTGCTTGTGGAGGGGAGGCATTCCCATGGCATGGAGCAGGGTGGGATGCAGGGAATGGGGAGCAGGAGGGAGGCTGGGTGGTGGACACAGGACCAAGGCAGAAGGAGGATGAGGGCTGCTGGGTGGCAGCAGGGCAGATGGTCTGGATGAGAAGTGATCAGCAGGACAGGAACCTTCGGGGCTGGGAGGGAACTGTAGGGAAGGTGGGATTGCAGGGCATGGATGCGGCTTTGGGAAGACGATGGAGCTGAAGATGCCAAAGGGAAGGTTCAGCACTTGCAAGAGGAACCGTAAAGCACCATAAACACCACCGAGGATGGACAACAGCCCGAGCCAAGAGCACCCTGAGCTCCTGGCAAGGAGAAGGCCAGACTCTTACCCTGGTGTTCGTTACCAGCAGGTCCCGCACTGTGTAGCTCTCACACTCCTCCTCTTTTTTCAGTTCCACAGTGATGTCTCCATAGGACACAGAGCCATCAGATGGCCAGTACTGGGCACACTTCTCCTGAGAAAGCATTACAGGAGGAGACAAGGTGAAGACCTCATACTTTTCCCATAGTCTTGAGTGGAAGGAGTCTTCTCCTGCAGCTGGAAGCTGCCCAAAGCCATGTGGGATCTCACAGACTGGTTTGGGTTGGAAGGGACCTGAAAGCTCATCCAGTCCCAACCCCCTGCCATGGGCAGGGACACCTCCCACCACACCAGGGTGCTCCAAGCCACATCCAACCTGACCTTCAACACTGCCAGGCAGGGGCAGCCACAGCTTCTCTGGGCACCCTGGGCCAGGCTCTCACCACCCTCACACCAAACAATTTCTCCCTCCCATCCCACCTCCATCTCCTCTCCTTCAGCTTCAAACTGTCCCCTGTCCCATCACTCATGGGCCCTCTTTGGAGGCCAGACACATACCATACCCAGGGATGCTTTGACAACTGAGGGTCCAGAGTTGGTTTACTGAACATCTCCCCACTCTGGGTCTACCAACACCTGGAGTCCTTGCACTAGAAGTAGAGGCTGAAATATGTCCCCTGCATGGCTTTGCTAGAGAAAGGGTGACAGAGCACCCAGTGCATGTGGTGCTGGCAGTGTCACGGCCACCAGGAGATCTTACTGGGTCATAGAATGGGTTGGGTTGGAAGAAACCTAAAGATCCATCTAGTTCCAACCCCTTGCCACGGGCAGGGACACCTCCCACCAGATCAGGGTGGGACAGCCACACACTGACTTATTTTGTTGGTGCTCACCTGGCCTCTCTCCTCCAGCTCCGTTAGCATCACTATGGAGCAGGATTTCCACTCCCAGATCATCCTCCAGAAGTCCTCTATCGTGTGCTGCAATGGGCCTTGGCTGGCGATGTAGGAGTCCTTCTGGCGATAACCCTGCCATGGGAAACCAGGGTCAGTGGTGGATCAGCAGGAGGAACACTCCTGGACATGGTCGAGTTACCAAGCTCAGTGAATTTTTGGGAGCATCATGACTGGGCAGAGAAACCTGCTCTTGGTGGGCTACATCCCCACGCAGGGGCATTGCCACCCCACTGCTCAGCAGCTGAGGTGCCACCAGCCAGCGCTTGGTCATGGTAAGACCTTTGTGTGTAAATAAATGCATCTAGAGGAGGATCATGTCCCCTGTGCATCCATTTGGTGGAGAAACATTTGGGTTCCAGCAGTCCTAAGCGATGTTGCAGATGTGAGTGCTGGAGCCTCACCTCACCTAAGCTCCAAGAACTTCAGGTAGGAGTTCTACTGGGGATTTTTGGAAGAAGTAAGCAAAACCAGATGAAGTTAGATGGTCTTTAAGGTCCCTTAGAACTCACTCTATGATCTCTGAAAGCCAGCAGTAAGTCTGGGTGACTCTGGCCCTTCCACAAAGTGCTTCTGTTCACAAAGCCCTGCGATGTCCCCCCGTGCCCTCTGCAGGCTGTGACTAAAGAGGCTTCGTCATCTGGAGCTCGTCACTCCAGCAAAGTTCAGCAGAGGCAGGAAATTGAATCCTCCACAAAAAATTGCTTTCAAGCTTTCTGCTCTGGATGCAGAACCAGGCAGCTGCTCCTGGCTGCCTTGTGTTGATGCTCAGGCAGCCAGCGGGGACCCAGCAGAGGACATTCCAGGGGGCAATTGATTTGGAATGTTATAATTGGGGCTATGCTGGTTTATACTGGTTCAACCCATGGTAGAAACAGCCCTTTGGGAGAGAAAAAAAATCCCCATGCCATTAGGAGATGGAAATGGGAGTTGGGCTGGGAAAGAGCAGGGCTCTGTCACTGAGCCAGTGAAGGCGTTGATGCACGAAGATAAACACTCATAGGAGATGTCCCCCTGAAGTCAACAGCATTACTCATGAGTAAAGGATGTGCAATCACTCCCCTGCTCCTCGGAGTGAGGAAAGCACTTAACCTCCCCACCTCACCTCCCCAGACAGGTGTAATGGGATTGACCTGGATTGCCTCCAGGGTTTTGGGATCCGTGTATTGCAGCACCACCTGATCTAGGGGATGTTTTCTGACCAAATGAACAGTGCTGTATGGCAATCAGCTCCATGGCTACGTGCATCTGCTGCTCCAAAGCCAGCACCAGAGCCTGGAGTGAGACCAGGAGTTGGAGGCTCTGCTCAAGCTCCAGCTCCTCGCTCCCACCATCTGTGGGTCACAAGGAAACTCTACATACAGAGGGGTTTCTTGGAGGAACAAACCATAGAATCCTAGAATCATTATGGTTGGAAGGGACCTCCAGGGTCATCAAGTCCAACCTTTATCCCATCATATTCCTAACCATTAGACCATCAGACCATGGCCTCAGGTGCCTCATCAACCCGTTTGTTGAACACCCCCAGGGACGGTGACTCCACCACCTCCCTGGGCAGCCCATTCCAGTGCCTGACCAGCACCATCCGGTGGCAGAAAGCAAAGCCCAGTTGGAAGGAGCCTCACAAAACCCAGAGAAGTGTTTTGGCACAAATCCTTTCCCTAGGAAGCAGCAGGAGGTGAGGAGTTTCCATGGGGAGACATGGAGAGAAGATTGAAGAAGACTCACATCAATGAAGGAAGCGTTTACGTAGTCTGTGTTCTCTTCACCTCTCTTCACTGGAATGATTACTCTGTTGAACTCATCTGAAACAGAAGAGAAACCATCTGAGGTTTGAGGAACACCTTCAGATAACACCTTGATAACCTTGCATGGCCTTTAGCAAGGAAGTCACCAAGTCCTAGGTAAGAGGACAGGGACACGGGAAGGGAAGTCTTGTGTTTAGAGCACCCAACTGGGACAAGGAGACTCAGTTCTGCCTTCTGCCATGCCCTGGTTTGGGGAAGGAGAAGGGGATGTTGAGGACTCCAGGAGTCCTGCTCAACACAGGGCCCCTTCTCCCTCAAGGCAGAAAGCCCCAGCAGCATAAACCTGCTGAGAAGAAAGTCATGGCAGGGACAGGGTGGAATGAAAGCAAGAGAACCCTGGGGACAGCATTATGTTTGGCCATGAAAACCCACTCACCCTTGACTTCATCCTGTCCCTTCAAGCTACCCCTGCTTGAGCAGGGGGTTGGACCAGATGACCTCCAGAGGCCTCATTCAACCTCAGCCAGTCTGTGACTCCACTACTGCGGGCACAAATGTCTCTGTCTCATCAGCTCTGGTGCACTCACAGAATCAGAGTGGTTGAGGTTGGAAGGGACCTCTGGAGATCAACAGGTCCAACCACTTCACTCAACCAGGCCTACCTAGAGCTGGTTGCCCAGGACTGTGTCCAGACAGATTTTGAGTATCTCCAAGGATGGAAACTCCACAACCTCCCTGGGCAACCTGTGCCAGTGCTTGGTCACCCTCACAGTCAAAAAGTGTCTCCTGATGCTCAGAGGAACCCTCCTGTGTCTCAGTTTGTGCCCACTGCCCCTTGTCCCATCACTGGGCACCACTGGGAAGAGCCTGGCTCCATCCCCTCTCCACCCTCCCTTCAGGTGACTTTGATGAGACCCCCCTGAGCCTTCTCCAGGCTGAGCAGCCCCAGCTCCCTCAGCCTTTCCTCATAGCAGAGGTGCCCCAGTCCCTTCCTCATCTTCATGGCCCTTCACTGGACTCCCTCCAGTCTGCCCACGTCTCCCTCGTACTGGGGAGCCCAGCACTGGACACAGTGCTCCAGGTGTGGCCTCACCAGTGCTGAGCAGAGGAAGGATCACCTCCCTGGACCTGCTGGCAATGCTTTGTCTAACACAGCCCAGGACACCACGGGTCTCTGCAGCCAGGGCCCATTGCTGGCTCATGGTCAACCTGGTGTCCACCAGGACCCCCAGGTCCTTTCCTGCCAAGCTGCTTTCAGCTGGGTGGTCCCAGCACATACTGGTGCCTGGGGTTGTTCCTCCCCAGGGGCAGGACTTTGCACTTCTCCTTGTTGTACATCATGTTGGCCCATTTCTCCAGCCTGACTCGTGTCCCCTCAGCCACCCGACCGGTCCCCACACCCCCTGGCTGTGCTCTCCCCAGGCAGACCAAGAAGTCTCACATGGAATTATCTGAAGCACTCTGTTCTTCTTCATGTTGGCTGGCAAGTTGCCCGTTCTCATCTTGTCATTCTGAATTTTGATTGAAGTGAGCTTCTGCAGAGGAAGGAATGAAAGCAGGGACAGCTTTCAGGGCCACCCCACGCCAGGCACATGCATGGTGGTCCCTGCAGCCCAGGACCATCTGAGCAGATCCACCAGGACAAGAACCACACTCACCTTGAACTCCTCTTCCAGCCCGTTGCTGCTGGTCCCTGGCACTTTGTTGTAGATCTTCTGAAGGTGGATCTCTAACGAGGTCACCTCCAGCTCTGTGTCACCATAGAGATAGTGCTCCAGAAGTGCTTGGTATATAAACACATACTGCATCTGCAAGGGTTGCAGGGAGAAGCCATCAGCCTCTGCTCCATGCTCAGAGAGCACATCCTGGTGTCCATGCACAAGCTGCCTGCAAGCCCACCTCCCCATGCCCACCCGTGCTCGCTGGGCACATGGAACCCTTCTGAGACCCCAGAGAAGTGGGTAACAACCTTCCTGCCACTGTATGGGGACTGGGACCCTATCTGCTGCCCCACAAAAAGGTGACACGGCACAAAACCTTCTCCAGGTCTGGAGAGAAGGAGGCTGAGGGGAGACCTTCTGCTCTCTGCAACTCCCTGACAGGAGGTTGGAGCCAGGGAGGGTCGGTCTCTGCTCCCAAGGAACAAGTGATGGGACAAGAGGGAATGGCCTCAAGTCGTGCCAGGGGAGGTTTAGGTTGGATCTGAGGAACAATTCCTGCCCCAAAGGGCTGTCAGGGCCTGGCCCAGGCTGCCCAGGGCAGGGGTGGAGTCCCCATGCCTGGAGGGATCTCAAAGCCGTGGAGATGTGGTGCTGAGGGCCATGGGGCAGTGGTGGCCTTGGCAGTGCTGGGTTAATGGTTGGACTTGATGATCTTAAAGGTCTTTTCCAACCTAAGTCATAGAATCACAGCGTGGTTTGCGTGGGAAGGGACCTTCAAAGCACCTCCACTCCAACCCCCCTGCAGTGAGCAGGGACATCTCCAACCAGATCAGGTTGCTCAGAGCCCCGTCCAACCTGACCTTGGATGTTTCCAGGGATGGGGCATCTCCCACCTCTGGCCACCCTGTGCCAGGGTTTCACCACCCTTGTTGTAGAATTTTTCTGCCTTATAACTGGTCTGATTTCCCCCTCTTTCAGTTTAAAACCATCACCCCTTGTCTTGTTGCTACAGGCCCTGCTAACAAGTCTGTCCCCATCTTTCTTTTAAGCCCTGTTTAAGTACTTGAAGGTGCTCCAAGGTCTCCCTGGAGTCTTCTCTCCTCCAGGCTGAACACCCCCAACTCTTTCAGCCTGTCCCCAGAGCAGAGCTGCTCCAAACCTCTGATGATTTTCATGGCCTCCTACAGGTCCATGTCCTGTGCTGAGGACCCCAGCCCTATGATCCTATGAAGGGGATGAATAAGAGCAGGACCCAGTGAAAGCCTCACTTGATGCAGCATCCTGAGGGTGAGGGATGAGACTCAACCCTCATGTAGGCTCTGCTGCAGGGTGTGAATGAGACCTAACTCCAACGAGCAAAGGCCAAAGGTGCTGGCAGGAGGACACTTACATCTGTCTGTACCATCTGGCACCGCTGAGCCCGGATCCGGCTCACGAAGCCGTAAACGTCCACCTTCCTCTCGGCGTGCATCATGTCCAGCATGGCATCAATGACAATGAAAGTGCCCGTGCGTCCCACGCCCGCGCTGGAAGAGATCATAGAATCATCATGGTTGGAAGGGACCTCCAGGGTCATCAAGTCCAACCTTTATCCCATCAGATTCCTAACCATTAGACCATCAGACCATGGCCTCAAGTGCCTCATCAACCCGTTTGTTGAACACCCCCAGGGACGGGGACTCCACCACCTCCCTGGGCAGCCCATTCCAGTGCCCAACCACCCTCTCAGGAAAGAACTTCTTCCTAATCTCCAACCTAAACTTCCCCTGATGGAACTTGAGGTCATTTCCTCTCGTCCTGTCATCAGCAACTGGGGAGAAGAGACCAACACCAGCCTCACTACAACCTCCCTTTAGGTAGTTGTAGAGGGCAATAAGGTCTCCTCTCAGTCCCCTCTTCTCCAGGCTCAATAACCCCAGTTCCCTCAGCTGGTTCTTGTTTTCCAGACCTCTCCCCAGCCTCGTTGCCCTTCTCTGGACTCGCTCCAGCACCTCAATGTCCTTCCCATCCTGNGGCCAGGATGCCATCGGCCTTCTTGGCCACCTGGGCACATTGCTGGCTCATGTTCAGCCGTGGTGCTGTCAGCCAACACCCCCAGGTCCTTTTCCAGCCACTCTTCCCCAAGCCTGGAGCACTGCATGGGGTTGTTGTGGTCCTGACCCAGCACTTACCCTTGTTGAACCTCATCCCCTTGGCCTCAGCCCATCGCTCCAGCCTGGCCAAATCCCCTGCAGAGCCTCCCTACCCTCAGGCAGATGGACACTCCCACTCAGTTTCGTGTCATCTGCAAATTTACTGAGGGTGCACTCGATCCCCTCATCCAGGTCATCGATAAAGACATCAAACAAGACTGGCCCCAAGACCAAGCCCTGAGGGACACCGCTCGTGACCGGTCTCCATCTGGATTTAACTCCATCCACCACGACTCTCTGGGCTTGGCCATCCAGACAAGTGGTCATTGCAGCAGCATTGGCCTTGGAGTCCCTGCAGAGCAGCTGGGGGTGACCCAGATGCTTCCCAGCAGTGAGTAAACAGCAAAGTCTGTTTTGGAGATGGGAGAGGTCCTCAGCCTGGGTTTTGCAGGGAGATGGGCGCAGCATCTCCAGTGACCACCACAACTGGAGTGCATGAAGACAGAGAGCAGGGTGAGCCAATAGGTTGCCTGCTCCTACCAGTGTCTGCTGTCCTGCCAGTCACCCTCCACCACGTGAAGGTGAGCCCATGGAGAAGCCATGGGAAGCCATCCATGGGGAAGCTTTGCTTCTGTGCTCATAACTCAACCATTAAGAAGAAAGATGAGGCCAGCAGAAGCCATGGAAAGAAAAACTGCTTCTGTCCATTGCCTCCTGAGAAGGAAGCTGGAAAGGTGGACTTGGGAGGTAGCAAATATGGTCATAATCTCTGCCTTTAACTATGGGGCTTTCCCTCACTGAAACGTGGAAATCCTCTGTGGCTCCTCCAGGCTTGCTGTTGTGCCTGAAACCACTCCATGTGTGGTCGAACACCATGGTCCTCGCTCCCAGGCACCTATCAGCTGAGTATTGCATTCCCACAACAAGGGATGTTGCCCTCTCATGCCCATGGCAGCGGAGAACCAAGGGAGATGCCACCAAAGCCCAGCAGTGGTGCTTAGCTTGGCTCACTCGGTCTCCATGCAGCTAACCCAAGGAAAGATCACTCAACACGACCTGCAACACCATCACATCACCCATTCCAAGAAGTTCCCTCAACTCCCATGCATTTGTTTCAATGCTCCCATGTGGAACATTCCTGTTTGGTATTAGATAGGAGACATTTCCAAGCGACCCAGGAGAGGCAGAGGTCAGCCATGACCACGTCTTACCTGCAGTGCACAACTATGGCTCCTGCATATTGGGGATTACACATCTTCACCTTCTTCAAGAACTTCAGCATCCCGATGGGGGTGAAGGGCACCCCGAAGTCGGGCCAGCTGGTGAAGTGGAACTGAGTCACCAGGCGCTGGGGCTTCTTGTTGGTGACGTCGCCGACCTGGAGGAGAAATGTGTGTTAATCCTCACATTCCCCTTCTTGCCCCAAAAAAAGAGGCAGAGAGGGATCTACAGCCCCAAGACTGAGCTGTGAGGCTACAGAAGCACCAGCATCCGTCCACATGCTGAAGGGCACAGATCCAGGCTCCAGGGCCAAGTCAGTCTCTAAAAGCATCACTGAGGAGAAGGACTTGAGGGTGTTGGGTGAGGAGAAGCCCAACACGAGCCAGCAGTGTGTGCTTGCAGCTTGGAAAGCCCCCAGGATCCTGGACTGCATCCCCACAGCGTGAGCAGCAGGGCCAGGGAGGGGATTGTCCCCCTCTGCTCTGCTCTGTGAGACCCCCCCTGCAGGGCTGGGACCAGCTCTGGGGTCCCCAACACAAGAAGGACACGGAGCTGTTGGAGAGAGTCCAGAGGAGGCCACGGAGATGCTCCAAGGGCTGGAGCAGCTCTGCTCTGGGGACAGGCTGAGAGAGTTGGGGGTGTTCAGCCTGGCGAAGAGAAGGCTCCAGGGAGACCTTAGAGCACCTTCCAGGGCCTGAAGGGGCTCCAGGAAAGCTGGAGAGGGACTGGTGCCAAGGGCAGGCAGTGATGGGACGAGGGGGAACGGGTTCCAAGTGCCAGAGGGGAGATGGAGATGGGATGGGAGGGAGAAATTGTTTGGTGTGAGGGTGGTGAGAGCCTGGCCCAGGGTGCCCAGAGAAGCTGTGGCTGCCCCTGCCTGGCAGTGTTGAAGGCCAGGTTGTCTGGGGCTTGAAGCACCCTGGTGTGGTGGGAGATGTCCCTGCCCATGGCAGGGGGTTGGGACTGGATCAGCTTTAAGGTCCCTTCCAACCCAAACCAGTCTGGGATTCTGTGACATTTTAACTGTCCAGCACCACATCCCACACCCCAGGGGTGAGAGCTGCCAGCCCAGACTCAGCCGTGGCTCTCAACTGGCAGAAACTCCTGGATTTGTTTCCCAGCCAGCTCAAACAGAAGCTGCTGTCCCAAACCACTCCCCACAGCATCCTCATGTTAAAGCAGGGGAGGAAACCACCCATGTCCAGGTGGCTGGGGTGAAGGGTGAGGCTCAGGAGAACCCCACTCAAGGTCCAGAAAGGTTTTCAATCACCAGCTCTTCCTCTTTCCTCCAAGAGCAGCAGGAAGACAAACAGAGCAACTGAAGCATCCAGAGCCCCCCCGGAGGATGGGGAATGGTAGTGACAGATGGGAAAGCAATGAGAACCAACACATATGGTGCTGGATTTGGTCTGGGATCATGGGATGAGTCTGATTATTTGCAGGAATTAAGTGTCAGTGGGCGAGAGCAGGAACCGACACCATAACAGCACACCCTGGAGTTTTACAGGGATGAATTTCAGCCTTGGCATCCCTCAGCTTTCCCTGCTCTCAGCAGGGAAATCCACTGGGAATGGGCTCCCAGGTGTTTAAGGTGAGTAAATTCCTAATAGCTCTGGCTAAGAATGGATGCTGGGATGGGTTCATCCCAACTCTACTGTCACAGTGCCTCAGAATGTCATAGAATCACAGAATCATTATGGTTGGGAGGGACCTCCAGGGTCATCAAGTCCAACCTTTATCCCATCATATTCCTGACCATTAGACCATCAGACCATGGCCTCAATGGTTGAGGAGCACAACAGTGCCTGTTGGATTCCCAGTGTGGAAAGGGCAGGGCAGGGCAGGGCAGGGCAGGGCAGGGCAGGGATGGG
>VZRW01008815.1:24442-37485 GCA_013398125.1 Aegotheles bennettii
CCTTTCCTTTCCTTTCCTTTCCTTTCCTTTCCTTTCCTTTCCTTTCCTTTCCTTTCCTTTCCTCCCCAAACTGCTGAGTAAATGGAAACGTTTGCTGCAGGTGAACAAACCCCCTCTCCCAGCTGAGCAGAAATGCACTCGGGAGCTGGGAATGCCACATTTTGAGCAGCCCAGGTGCTTGGGTTTTTCACAAATGGATCTAAAAGGGCTTCTGTTCCAGCTACAGCATCACCTGATGCTCCCACCAAGCTCTGGTCACACAGCACCTCAGGCACGACGTGAGGGTCTGGTACCCAAGGCAGAACTCAGCACTAAGGGCTTATTGCTGTTAATTCAGTAATGAATTTCTGTCAAACAAAGGAAGGCAGCATTGAAGCATCTCTTACCTTAACATGTACAGCACAATAATAATAAATACTATGACTAGAAGGGAAGACAGGGCCACCATCACAGCTATAATTGGAGTCTCATCTGCAAGAGGAAGAGAAAAGTGTGGTTATCAACGTGGAAAACCATCAAAACCCATCATTTAATGGGGCAGAGCTCTACAGTTTCTCCTTTACCATGATGATGATGATGATGATGATGATGGTGATGATAATGATGGTGATGATGATGATAAAAGGCACTGAGTAAAGTTACATTTCTCCAGTCTGACAGTGAAGATAGATACCCAACCTGAGTGAGCACCACCTATCTCAGACACTCCAAGCTTGGATTATAAACCTATAACCACTATTCCAAGCACCTCAATCTTCTCCAAGAGTTCTTCACTCTGAAATTGTGACCTTGTAGATGAAAAGAGCGATTGAGGAAGCTGCGAGCAGGCTATTTCAGGGGTTTCTTCTGCACAATTGAACGTGCCCATGGTGGCCCACCACTCACTGGTAAGTTTGCTCTGTCACCTGGGACCTGCAAAGTCTTCTGCCTGAGATGTAAGGATTCATACAAGAAGTTTCTAGACAGGCCCATGAATTTGGTGTAGCATCTGGATGTGGCACTGGGTGATGTGGGTTAGTAGTGATGTAGGTAGGGATTGGACTGGGTGATCTTGAAGGTCTCTTCCCACCTCGATGCTTCTATGATTCCATAAGGAACCTTATATTAAAAGAGGTGAAAACTGTGGCCCTTGTAAGATCCCACAGATACCATACTTGCAAAATAGTCATGATTTTGCTTCCAGTTCTGTGTCAAACAGGGCAAGAGGGTGATGCTTCAGACTGCACCTGAACACCTTCAGGCTGAGGTTTGCTGGAGAAGCTCAGGGCTACTGAGTTATTTCTCATCTACTTGGCTCATCACGAAGAGGTGGGACTTCCTTCATAGAATAGTTTGGGTTGGAAGGGACCTCCAGGAATCATCTAGTCCCACCCCTGTTCCTTCATCCCTGGAAATACTGAGTTTAGAGAGGAGATGGTGTCGGGCCACCCATTGTGCAGGCTCTGCACCACAAAGCCACTGAGTACAAACTCATCTGGCTCGCTTTGGTCACTCCCTTGCAGACACTTCTCAGGGGCAGGCGCCACACAATTCCCTTGGGAACACACTGGGATGAGGAACATCTGAAATGCTGCCATCCTCTGGGACCCACAACAGATTTCATTTTAATAATCCATTTGTAACTTGGCCCGGAGGTCAGCGAAACAGTGGTCAGCACAGGCAAGCTCCCCAGATGGGGTTGGACACCAGCCAATGCCAACCAGATGGGAAAATGGCCCTGAAGGGCATTTTTTTCACATAAATGTGGATGCCAGTGATGCCAGCTGGGGGTATTTTCATTTTCCATCTCCAGCTCAATCTGTATGGGCCACTGCACCACATCCACATGCCTTGGCCCCCTGAGACTGCAGGGCATGATCCCCCTTTCCACCTTCTGTGCATCCACTTCCCTGCCAGGGCAGACTCCTGCTCCATGTGTCTCAGCAATTTCAACCAGCAGATGTTCTTAGGTTGGATTTTGTCCATCTTTGTCCTTGCCTGTCCTCTAACGTGCTTCTCGTTAAGACCTCCAATCACCATCCTGGCTGGAGGAGGGGAAGGTGTCTAAGCCCATGGCACTATTATGGAATTGTTTTGGTTGGAAAAGACCTTTAAGATCACCCAGTCCAACCATTAACCCAGCACTGCCAAGGCCACCACTGACCCATGGCCCTCAGCACCACATCTCCATGGCTTTGAGATCCCTCCAGGGATGGGGACTCCACCCCTGCCCTGGGCAGCCTGGGCCAGGCCCTGACAGCCCTTTGGAGAAGGAATTTTTCCTCAGATTCAACCTAAACCTCCCCTGGCACAACTTGAAGCCATTCCCTCTTGTCCTGTCACTTGTTCCTTGGGAGCAGAGCCCGACCCCCCCTGGCTCCAACCTCCTGTCAGGGAGCTTCAGAGAGCAGAAGGTCTCCCCTCAGCCTCCTTCTCTCCAGTTCCCTCTGTTGCTCCTGGTCACACTTGTGCTCCAGACCCTGCCCCAGCTCCATTGCCCTTCTCTGGACACCCCCAGCCCCTCAACGTCCTTCTTGTTGTGAGGGGAAATGCTGTGCCCCCACGATGCATCGTTGGAGCACTTCTCCTGCCCTGGCTGGAGTTAAGCTCAGCCTAACTGTGCTGAGCCGGGCAGGGGCTGCTGTGGCAGCACCAGTTGGCAGGAGATGTGATTTATGGGCAGGCTCTTGGCAGGGGTACCCCTGGCAGCAGGATGCAGGAGCCTGGGGGGTTGTATTTTTCCCTTGCAGCCGTTCTTTCGACACGTCTGGCTGGATGAGTTAGAGCTTCTCCACCGCGGCCGCTAACCGCCGGCGTCCTGCCCAGCCCACCCAGCAAACCCAGGCAGGAAACAAGCTGGAGGGTCCCCAGGCAGTCCCTTCTTCCCCAGCCCAGCCCTGGTGAGCGGTGCCAACCCCCTGCAGCTCCTGTCCTGCTCTAACCCCTGTCTCAGGGGGTTGTGGAAGGGACAAGTACTCAACCCTCTGCTTCTATGGGCTTGTGGTGCTGGAGCACCCACCTCGGTCCAGAGCCTTGAAGGCATCAGGATGCTTAACTGTTGTCCTGGCACCTTTCAGTAGCCAGCAAAGCATCTTCTGATGCTTGTGATCATGTCTCCAAATGGAGGTAGAGGTGCTGTACAGTCCATAGGTTGTCCCCTGTCCATCACACAGACCTGAGTGCAGCTGCTCTGCAGAGAGGGACAGGGCTGAGCAGCCCATGGCTGTCAACCTCTGCCCACAAAACACGAGTCAAATGGAGCAGACGAGGAACTATGGGATCACGAGCTACAAAAATGGGGGTAAAACAAATGGAAGCAAAGACACAGGGTCAGTATTTGTTCACTAAAACTCCCAGGACACAAGATGAGGAGCTACTGGAAAAGCAAATCTTGCAAAACAGTGGCAGAGGGGCAGCAGAGCAGAAGTGAGAGGTTCAATCCCATCCCTGAGATCCCAAACAGGGTTTAAGTCCCAGGGCAGCCACGTTCCCTGCAAACATCACAATGAGCCTGCAGGAGTGGATCCATGGCACAACCTCTGTTTGTTTTCCTGCAATATTTCCTTCCTGGCTGCATCTTGGAGTTGAAAGAAGCCACCCCAGCCACCCCAGCTCAGGACAAGCCAGCAAGTGTGTTCACAGAACATCTTCAATCGCTCCTTTGGCTCCACGTTAGCACGCACGTGGTTTGCTGGGGACAAGGCCAGACCACTGTTGTATGACACCCAGCACAGAGGTCCTCCAGCCCCATCTCCTACAAGGTGCTACCATGGCAGTGTGGAGCACAGGGAGAGGTATGCAGTGAGCAGAGCAGTGCCTCAAAGCCAGAGGCTCCTCCTGAGCTCCAGGTCTCTCTGTAGCTTTCTGGTGGGATACACATGCGTTATTTCAACACATCCATAGGGGAACAGGAGAGGGTTTGTTGCCCACTGTCTCCAAACCACACCTGGATGCCTTTCTGGAAGGTAGGCATGGCCCTTTCTGTGCCGTGTGAACCTCATGAAGTTCAACAAGGACAACTGCAAGGTCCTGCACATGGGATGGGGCAACACCCCGTATCAACACAGGTTGGGGGATGAAGAGATGGAGAGCAGCCCTGTGGGGAAGGACTTGGAGATCCTGGTAGGTGACAAATTGGATATGAGCCAGCAACATGTGCCTGCAGCCTGGAGAGCCACCGGGATCCTGGGCTAAATCCAAAGCAGCGTGAGCAGCAGGGCCAGGGGGGGATTCTCCACCACTACTGTGCTCTCAGGAGAACCCCCCNAGAGTTGGGGGTGTTCAGCCTGGAGGAGAGAAGACTCCAGGGAGACCTTGGAGCACCTTCAAGTACTTAAACAGGGCTTAAAAGAAAGATGGGGACAGACTTGTTAGCAGGGCCTGTAGCAACAGGACAAGGGGTGATGGTTTTAAACTGAAAGAGGGGGAAATCAGACCAGTTATAAGGCAGAAAAATTTTACAACAAGGGTGGTGAAACCCTGGCCCAGGTTGCCCAGAGAGGGTGGAGATGCCCCATCCCTGGAAACATTCATGGTCAGGTTGGACGGGGCTCTGAGCAACCTGATCTGGTTGGAGATGTCCCTGCTCACTGCAGGGGTGGGACTGGATGAGCTTTGAAGGTCCCTTCCCACCCAAACCACGCTGTGATTCCATGCTGTGATTCCAGGGTGCAGGTTGGGCACCCCGAGCAACATGAAGAGGATTGCAGTGAAGTTTACAAAGCTGAAAGACCCATCAGAGCCATGACAGACCCACAGAGGATGCTCGTTTCCTTGGGCAGCAGTGGGCTGGCTGCACCTCCCCTCCTGTGCTGCTGAAGCAATGAGTAATTGCAGAGATCGTGGTAGTGAAGCCAGTTCTCAGAAAACTGGGAAAAGCACCCAGGTGCTATTATGTTCCAAGAAATGGATTTGTGCTGCTGCTTGCCAGAGGAACTAAGACGAACAAGAATTATTCACTTCATTTGCAGAACAGGTCCAGATCAAACAGGGTAAGACACAGTCAATAAAGACCATTCATAAGCAAGAAAAGAAGGGAGTTTCTTGAATGGCTTCTTAGCTCTTGGTCACCCAACCCTAGGAATGGTGGTGCTGGTATTTTCAGAGCGTTCAGCAGGAATTCCTCACACCTAATTGGACAGATTGTGTATTTCTGAAAGGAAGAGCCCAAAATTAAGGTACCAGTGTGCCACCAGCTCTCCTAAAGACCTTGACAGGCTTTGTAACAGCAAGCTTGGAAGTGTCTCCTGGGAGAGGCACCCCCCAGCAGAATACTCCTGGGAATGTTTTTGCTGAGGGCTTGAGTACAGAGCAATGAAATGTGAAATTCTTACCTCTTCTGTCAGAGTTACCTGCAGAGAAAGAAAAGAGAATTCTCTTAGCAACAAAGCAACATCTCAGGAGGTCAGGAAGGACCAAAGACCGGGTTAGTAACTCTCCCCACCTCGGTGTAAATCTTTACAACACCAGCTACAAAGCCAGGACGCAGCAATGAGTTTCAGCCTTCCCTTAGGAATGAGGGAAAAGGAACAAAAAGCAACTTTTGCTCAGCAGAGAGGTGAGATGGAGCTGAGCTCTAAACACAGCCTGATCAGCAGCAGAGGCTGTGCAAGCCCATAACCAGCAGGTCATTGGTGTCACTCATCAGCACTTAAACCTTACCAGATAATGCTCCTGCATAATTTTGGAAAAGTGACTGAGCCAAGAGCTCAATTAAGAGCAGCCGGGCTCAGGGCTGGGGGTGATGAGCATCCAAGGAAAGCCTCCACCCACTGGTTTGGATGTTTCACCTAGGGGAACCCAGGAGAAACCCAAGGAGAGCACAGCCCAGCTCCCCTGCTGCAATGCTGCTGGCACGGGCACCCCATACTCCTGTCCTGTGTGTGAGGAGCTACAGCACAGGGTTGAGGACAATCCTGGAGAAGCAGGAACTGCCTGGACCACACGTGGTGCCTTCTGCCCCTCTCCCTCTCTTGAGCACCACTTAATTCTTCCATGACTGATATCCAAATTTCCTATGAAGCTTATCACCAAGGGCAGCCCTAAAATTAAATTTGCTCCTTGACAAATTACTTGAAATAAAGAAAGAATTGGGCTTGGTCATTTGTTCTCAGGACTGACATCAATGGAGAAGCCACATCTGGCCTTGATGGTGCCATAGCCAATGTGCCACAGCACACACGTAGGAGTTCACCAAACCCAGTGACCCAAGCCATCAAAAAAGTAGAAAAGACACAAAAATGATAAATTCAGTCCCTTGTATTACAAAGTCCAGATCTTACCAAGGCTTTTGCCTCCATCCCTCCCGTTTGAAGGCTATGTTTATTCTGAGCTTGCACCACACATGTATCTAAGGTTACTTTGGATGCCTTCATACTACTAAAAAGCCTTGAGGGTTTGTTTGAAAGGAAGCTGGATGAGGTCGGGGATGGCAGGATGCTAGGAAAGTTGGGTTGCAAACTTCCTTCAGCACATCCCTTCCTGTGTTGGTAGCAAAGACAGCTTCACTGCAGCTTCACAGGCTGTGGTTTGCAAAGATGTCCAGAGGAAGAGGGCAAATCCATGTCACTGACATGAAGAGGCATTCAGAACCCAACACTCAGCATCCCTTGGGAAATTTATTCTTATTTTGCTCTTGACCCACATTGAGAAGCCAAACTACATTTTTAGGGACCATTTTTATGATGTGCCAAGAGGGGGATGACAGCAGGATGGCAACAGAGCCAACTCTTGCTCATCTGGACCTTTCAAAGATTAAAGTAGCCCAAGTAATGGGGAAAAAAATCATAGAATCATTATGGTTGGAAGGGACCTCCAGGGTCATCAAGTCCAACCTTTATCCCATCATATCCCATGATAATGTCAGCATAGAATCCCAGACTGGTTTGGGTTGGAAGGGACCTTAAAGATCATCCAGTCCCAACCCTCCTGCCGTGGACACCTTCAATTAGATCAGGTTGGTCAAAGCTTCGTCCAACCTGAACTTCAACACTTCCAAATATGAGGCATCCACCCCACCACTGGATGTGCCAGCAAATGCCAGACTGAGACATTCCAGCCCATGGAATACTCTGCTCAATAATGTCAGAGTGCACTGCTCCTGGAACTCATTATGGTGGAGAGGGAGCACCTTCAGATGGTTTATCCAATCACAGGAAGGCTTGTGCCTGCAAGCAGCAGGTGGAGCATACAGATTATCCTACCAGATGGGCCTGCACCATCCTATGGCATCGTCCTTCACCCCCAGCTTGGCTAATTTTGGGTAACGACCCCATTGACCATCTTTTCCCAGGAGCTGGATCTCACCTCTGGTTGGCCACCTCCAGTCTAACCCTTACATCCTTTAGGACAGGGACTTCCTCGTGTGTGTGCTTGTGCCACAAAACATGGTTAGAGCCCATGGTGGCTACCAAAATACAAATAAATGTAGTGACACTCTGGATGACCCAAGCTCTGCAGCTGAGCAGCAACCCTGAGTGATTTATTGCCAGTGTCTACACAGACTCATTACAGATCAACTCTTCAGCCAACACCTGGGAGCTGTGGAGCACTGGCCCAGGGGACCACAAAAAGCAAGGAAATTAATCTGTGACAAAAGTGGAAGGAGATCCTAGGGTTCCTGGTGACCCAGCATCTTGGCAAGAAGCCCAAACCTTTGGCAGGACAAATCTCTTGTGATCTGGTTGGTTCAGGGAGTTTTATTGAGGGAGCTGGGGGTGCTCAGCCTGGAGAGAAGGAGGCTGAGGGGAGACCTTCTGCTCTCTGCAACTCCCTGACAGGAGGTTGGAGCCAGGGGGGGTCGGGCTCTGCTCCCAAGGAACAAGTGACAGGACAAGAGGAAATGGCCTCAAGTTGTGCCAGGGGAGGTTTAGGTTGGAGCTGAGGAACAATTCCTTCCCCAAAGGGCTGTCAGGGCCTGGCCCAGGCTGCCCAGGGCAGGGGTGGAGTCCCCACCCCTGGAGGGATCTCAAAGCTGTGGAGATGTGGTGCTGAGGGCCATGGGTCAGTGGTGGCCTTGGCAGTGCTGGGTTAATGGTTGGACTTGATGATCTTAAAGGTCTTTCCCAACCAAAATGATTCTATGAAAACTTTGCTCCAAAGTGTCTTCTCCTTCCCTTTTGTTCAGCAAAACAAAAGAAGAGCAAAGAAACGACCCAGAAGCAGGGTGGCCTGGAGAAGAAGAGGTGAAGGAGACTCCTACCGTTGTGGGAAGCAGAAGAGGTCTCTTGCGTTGTCACCGTTGCACTGAAATTCCTCTCTGTCATCTCCACTTCTGTGCTGGGCAGAGCAGTGCGCGGAGCAGACGGCGTCACGCTGGGTAGCAGGGAGGTGGCTGGAGGCACGGGTATGGTTGTCCCCAGGGTGGAGGTGTTGAGGCTGACAGTGGTGGTGTTGGGGGAGACCCTGGTGGCTGTGGTTGTAGGTGGCTTTGATGCCATGGTAGAAACAGTCACTGGAGTGCTAATGTTGAGGCTGTTTGCACTTGTCGTAGTCCCATCTTGAGGACCTGCTGTCGGAGCTTTGGTGGGGCTCCTGGGGGAGGTGGGCACCGTCGTGGGTGGCTCTGTGAGAGGAGAGAGCACAAAAGAACCCCCATGAGATACCTTAGAATCATAGAATCATTATGGTTGGAAGGGACCTCCAGGGTCATCAAGCCCAACCTTTATCCCATCATATCCCTAACCATCAGACCATTAGACCATGGCCTCAAGTGCCTCATCAACCTGTTTTTTGAACACTCCCAGGGACAGTGACTCCACCACCTCCCTGGGCAGCCCATTCCAGTGCCCAACCACCCTCTCAGGAAAGAACTTCTTCCTCAATGTCCTTCCCATCCTGCGGTGCCCAGAACTGGACGCAGCACTCAAGGTGTGGTCTCACCAGTGCTGAGTACAGGGCACCATCACCTCCCTACTCCTACTACCTTGCTGCACCACTGGAGGCTTTAGATGCTGGACATCTGTGTGACTGCAACTACATGGATAAAACAACCAAAAAACCCCGCAAGGTGATGCAGATGTTATAAAAGCAGAGAAGTTCAATCAGTGTTATGATATCGAGGAGGTAAAAAGATCAGAGCCCCTGTAAGAGGATCAATATTGATATTGATTTATCAGCACTTGCTGCCCATCATCCTCTTTCCAATCCTTTGCATTACAGTTGAGTGGAGAGCAGGTCACTGAGCACGTGGGCACTGACTCCTTTGATCCTAAAGATGGTTCAGGGACACAAGAGAGGAGACAAGGAGCACAGTTTACCTGTCGTAACGTTGTTAGCACCTGTGCTTAACAGGCCACTCCCGAGCAGAAGGAGGAAGAACCATGAATCCATGTTGACCTGGGGAAGCGAGCAAAGAATAGTTATTTAAACCTTCATGCAACATCATCCCAAAATCATTCCAACTGGAGACGTCGCTGTGCATCTTGTGGGTGTAGAGCTGGAAGGGAGGAGTGAACGTGCAGCTGGAGTCCCTGCAGAGAAGGATTCATTGCTATGTTCATACGTTGCCAACTGGAGGGTGCATGGAGAGATCCTAGGCTGGTGGACCAGCAAAGGTGACCAGAGATGAAGCAGGGGATGGGCAAACTGTGGGAGAGCACGAGAGGAATGAGCCCTGAAGCTGAGCACCAAAGATCAGCACCTGGTTTTCAAGGAAATCAATAATGTGTTGTGTCATGGCTGAGCTAAGGGAAATGCAATGCATGTGAAGACCATGGCAAGGAGCCTTGATCCAAAATGCCCCAGCACCTGAGGCAGGGAAGAAGGAGAGGTCAGCTCCTCCTGAGGGCAGTGCCCAGCCAATCCCTGTCTGTTACTGGGCACGGGCAGGACATCTGCACCAGGCCAGGTTTAACCCCATTCAGACCCCACCAGACTCCCTGCATGTGGGCATGAGACAAAAACCTGTAAATAATAACCAAAGATCATCTGCAAGTGCAGGCTGGTGTCATCACCCTGTACTTCTGCAGGACATTTCCTGGGAAGAAATGTCCAGTGCCACCAGTTGAGTTGTCTCCCCCAGGCTTTCTCCCCCAGCCCTTTCAAACACGAGGTTCTTATGGTGATTCCTTTCCTCTGTAGACCTCAAAAAGCTCCTGAGGAACGGGTATGGTTGTAGTTATCTCCTCCCAACCAGATACGGGTGCAGAGGCTGAGGCAAGCAGCAGGGAGATGTGAGATGTCATCGTCCTGGCCAGAAAAGAGCCTGAAGCTGCCAAGTCCATAGCTCGGGGCCTCCCAAGGTTGGGTCAGCATCTTACATCTGCTACGAGCCCAGAGAGGGCTTGGGGACAGCTCTGCTATGTGCCATTGGCTGGCAGCTGCCGCACGACTCTCTCCTGTCCTTCAGGCTTTTGTCACGCGTCCAGTTGCATCTCCAGGATCTCCTGGGAGAAGGCTGTGAGATCTCTGCTGCCAAGACAACTCGTCACGCTGCCAAGAAATGGTTTCATTCCCCATGAGCCGTCTGAGCCTTCTCCTCTTAAATCCATCTCGTGTTGTTTGTTCTCCTTGTATTTATTTAAATCTGCTTCAATGGAGACCCATCCCAAACTCCGGGCTAAAGGACAACACTGAAGTCATCAATGTGCTGGAAGCCGTATCAGAAACACAAGATCCTCCCGACCCCACCCAGGAGTGTCCTCCCACTAGCACCACCCACTGACATGTTTTTCCTCCCCCCTTTCCCAAAGAAAACCTGGCAAAAATCGGACTTACTCAGTGACCAAAAGGTCAGACAAACCCTGAACCAGAAGGAAACCAAGCTCCACAGATAAGAGCTTTCCTTCGTCTGCCTCCACGGCCAGTCCTAGGGCAGGGCTTTCTCCGAGAGGTCCCTCTGGTGTGAGCAGCTGAACAGCGACAGCCAAATTTCCAGAGGGTTCAAATATCTGTCGGGATGGGGTTGAACTGATTCAGTCCTCCTGCTGCTTGCTGAGAGCAGGGCTGGTCCTACAATGCCTCCCCCGAGGTTCTGCTCCAGGGTGGGATGGCCAGCAAAGTAGGGTTTTGATGACATGCTCCACTCTTGGTGCTAACACACCCCATGCACCTCGTTCAGAGGCTGAGATGCACGTGGTCTAAACTGTTTTGGAGAGCAAACACAATGTTCATAAGGAAGAAATGTTTTACCATGAGGGTGGTGAAACCATAGCACAGGGTGTCCAGAGAGGTGGGAGATGCCCCATCCCTGGAAACGCTCAAGGTCAGGTTGGACGGGGCTCTTAGCAACCTGATCTGGTTGGAGATATCCCTGCTCACTGCAGGGGTGGGACTGGATGAGCTTTGAAGGTCCCTTCCCACCCAAACCACGTCATGATTCTGTGACTGGATGTTTTTAGGGTTGACAGCACAGCTGGAGCTCGGGGAGAAGCAGAGCAGCAATAGCACCAGGATGGCAGCTTTTGCTCCGAGACCACTCAACACCCAGTGGCATTCTGGAGCTGAGATGGTCCTACATCAAAGAGATTTTCCACCCCTTCAGTGTAGGAAAGGGAGCTTGTGTCCTCCCTGTGCTTCATTGCTACTGGGGAGCACATGAAGCTGCACCATCAGCAACAATGAAAGCAACTGGCTTGCATGAGACAGATCCTGTGAGCATCCCACTGGGACCTTAAAGATCATCCAGTGCCACCCCCTGCCATGGGCAGGGACACAGAATCACAGAATCCTAGGGGTTGGAAGGGACCTCGAAAGCTCATCCAGTCCAACCCCCCTGCCGGAGCAGGGTCACCTAGAGTCCATCACACAGGAACGCATCCAGGCGGGGTTTGAATGTCTCCAGCCAAGGAGACTCCACAACCTCTCTGGGCAGCCTGGTCCAGTGCTCTGGCACTCTCACAGGAAAGAAGTTCTTCCTGAGATTCACATGGAACCTCCTGTGCTCCAGTTTGCATCCATTGCCCCTTGTCCTATCATTGGACATCACTGTAAAAAGCTTGGCTCCATCGTCCTGCCCCTCACCCTTTACAGATTTGTAACCATGGATGAGGTCACCCCTCAGTCTCCTTTTCTCCAAGCTAAAGAGACCCAGCTCCCTCAGCCTCTCCTCACAAGGGAGATGTTCCACTCCCTTCATCATCTCTGTGGCTCTGCGCTGGACTCTCTCAAGCAGTTCCCTGTCCTTGAACTGTGGGGCCCAGAACTGGACACAGGACTCCAGATGTGCCCTCACTAGGGCAGAATAGAGGGGGAGGAGAACCTCTCTTGACCTCCTGACCACCCCCTTTCTAATGCACCCCAGGATGCCATTGGCCTTCTTGGCCACCAGGGCACATTGCTGGCTCATGGTCATTCCCTGGGCTGACACCAGGCAGGCAGCTTTAACACCCCCTTAATATCACATTTCATAAGTCCATTGATCCTTGAGCAGATCACATTAGGAGGAAAGGGTTGGCACGGGGAGAGAATCCCGAATTTCCCCAAGCTTTGCCCTGTTTCCAACCCACACTGGGTGCGGGCAGTCTGTCCGGATCCTGGATTTTCATGGCTTTATTGCTGTGGATGTCAAACACAACAGGGCAGCCCCGAGAGCAGATCCAAAATCCCAGGAGCTGCTCCCGTGGCCAGCAATCGGCTGCTTTATCACCTCCAAACTGGATCCGGAGCAGAGAGCAAGCGCAGGAGCCCCGGGAGAAGGGAGGGCTGTGCCAGCCCAGCTCCCAGCTCCCAGCTCCCAGCTCCTTGCCCTTAAACACTCCCTGTCCCCAAGCGCGGCGTAAATAAACGCCAGCGGCACGCCGTGACCCGCTCCTGAGCACAAAAAGGCCTCGAGAGTCCTACCCCAAAGCTGGAGAAACCCGAGGCTCCCTTTCCCCTCGGCTCCCTCCCTGCTGGGTTTCGGAAACGGAGAGGAAATACTTGTAATGTTATCAACATAAACACAGCTCTTGGCCGGCTGCGACATCCTGCGAGCGCCGCACAAAAACACCCCGACGTCACGGCGCCGGCTCTGCCGGGAGAGGAGAGGGGCAGGAACCTGAATAATCCCTGCCCGTGCCCCCAGCTGCATTATTTTATATCGATATATTATTATTTTATATAGATATATCATTATTTTATATAGA
>VZRW01008815.1:38001-49904 GCA_013398125.1 Aegotheles bennettii
AGGAAGAACTTCTTTCCTGTGAGAGTGCCAGAGCACTGGACCAGGCTGCCCAGAGAGGTTGTGGAGTCTCCTTGGCTGGAGACATTCAAACCCCGCCTGGATGCATTCCTGTGTGATGGACTCTAGGTGACCCTGCTCTGGCAGGGGGGTTGGACTGGATGATCTTTCGAGGTCCCTTCCAACCCCTAGGATTCTCTGATTCTGTGATATATGTTATTATTTTATATATATATAGGGTATATACGCATTGTGCTCTCCCCTACGCCGCCTGGGAGCTTCCCCGAGGAAAGGCTGGGGTTTTAGGCTGCAGGATGTACATTTTAAAATAAGCTGATCTTGTCAAGATGATTGATGCTAGAGGGGAGAAGGAAATAATCTCTTTATAGAGTAATAAGTGGCTTAAAAATGGTCCTCGTGCGTGGTGCTGCTGCCGCCGCCGGGGGTTTGGCTGCGGGACCACCTCCCCACGCTCACAGAAAGCCAAGAATTGGTGTTTAGTGGTGCAGGAATTGCTGTGATCCTCCCCGGATCCAGACCAAAGGCAGGTTTTACCCCCACCTCTGACATATCCCTAATTCCTGGAAAATGAGGCAATCGTTTTCTATGTGCAAGAAGGAGACACAACCCAACCTCCACCCGGCTTTCCGGGACCGCTATCGGTAGGATGCTAAGATGGGGTGGGCTCAACTGACAGCACCCAACTGCCTTGTGCTGGCAGCAATCATGGTGAAAAATTAAAAAAATGTTCAGTTTTCACCTTTTTTTTTGGCAGGGAGGAGGCAGAACTAGGAGCAGGGTCAGTATTTGCACCCGTTAGCTCTTTGAAGCAGGTCACAGTAGGACGAGAACAAGCATGAGCATAAAGAAAGGGGAAAAAGGTCTGTTTTTTTTTCCCTTTTTGGTGGCAGCAAGCCATCAGCGTGGCTCAGCCACCCTGGAAAACAAACCTGCTGCTGTCTCTCCCCCTCCCTGCTCCTTTTAAATCCCGCTGGTGGCTTTCCAGCCCCTGGCTGGGGCCATGATTGGTGCAGAGGAGCTGCCCACGGGCTCATCCGACGGCAGAAGGACTCCACCAGGGTGCCCCCTTCCCCACAACCCCAAACCTCTTGGTTGGGGTGAGATGCAAAGGGTGTAAAAAATAATGATCAGGATGAACCCTGGGAGCTCTGCACTGAAGAGCAAAGATGAGAAAACATCCAGGGGCCAAGGGTCTTTCTTGCAGGGTGTTCCTTGAGCCGGGCATTGACTTCTGCTCTCCATTAGGAGCATTCAAGGAGCTGCTTTGCCTGGTTCAGGTTGGGGTGGCCTGGTTCAGGTTGGGGTGGCCTGGTTCAGGTTGGGGTGGCCAAGGGGAGAGAGGAGCAGTTGAGTTTGGGCAGGAGAAGGGTTTTGTTGCAGGAGGACAGAGTGACTAATTCCTCGCATGTGTCTCTGAAGCTGAAACGAGGCCTTTGATGTGTCACTGAACATTATTCCCCCACCCTCGCCTTTTCCACTCTCCAGCAGAAAAGATGAATCACAGCAGCCATTCAGCCTCTCTGAAAATCCACTTCAGCTTCTTTTTTTCCCTTTTATTTTCTTTCTTTTAAATAAACAGGAGGCTTCCGAAGGAGCGACAGCCACTGCGAGGATGGCACACGAGGAGGAGGAGGAGCTTGCACCAAGGGCTTGTGACTTTGTTTTCTCCACCTCCCCAACCTTCAACAAGTCACCGCTTTCCTGCACCTCGGTGTTTACTCATGGCATGGTTTGGGTTGGAAGGGATCTTAAAGATCATCCAGTCCTACCCCCTGCCATGGGCAGGGACACCTCCCACCACACCAGGGTGCTCCAAGCCCCAGCCAACCTGGCCTTCAACACTGCCAGCAAGGGGCAGCCACAGCTTCTCTGGGCACCCTGGGCCAGGCTCTCACCACCATCAACATGAAACATTTTTCCCTTACGTCTAACCTCAACGTAACCTCTTGCAGTCTCAAACCACCACCCCTTGTCCTGTCACTACAACCTGTGGTAAAAAGTCTCTCTCCATCTTTCTTATAAGCCCCTTTGCTATACTGAAAGGCCACAATAAGGTCTCCCTGAAGCCTTCGCTTCTCCAGGCTGAACACTCCCAGCTCTCTCAGCCTGTCCCCATCCCACAGGGGTTTCAGCCCTCTGACCACTTTCACAGAATCATCAAGGTTGGAAGAGACCTTCAACCTCACCCAGTCCAACCCCCACCTCCATCCCCACTCACCCACAGCACCCAGCGCCACATCCAGACACCTCTTGAACACCTCCAGGGATGGGGACTCCACCACCTCCCTGGGCAACCCATTCCCACCCCCAATCACCCTCCCAGGGAAGGAATTGTCCCTCATGTCCAACCTGAATCTCCCCTGCTGCAATTTAAAGCCGTTTCCTCTCGTCCTTTCACTGTGGGCACCGCAGAAGAGACCGACCCCCCCTCACCCCAACCTCCTCTCAGGGAGCTGGAGAGAGCCATGAGGTCCCCCCTGAGCCTCCTCTTCTCCAGACTGAACACCCCCAGCTCCCTCAGCCGTTCCCCATCAGACATTTCCCAGTCCCTTCCCCAGCTCTGTTCCCTTCTCTGGACACTCTCAGCCCCTCGATGGCTTTTTTCTGGCCCTCATTCCATCCAAGGAAAGCAGAGTCCTCTTCACAAGAGCAAGATCATCACATGTGCATGGAAGGAACCTGACCCCACTCCCACGTGGCTTTTACCCAGCAATAGCTACCACTGCTGGGATGATGATAAAACCTGCTGTGCTGAACCAGGATCAACCTTTCTCATGGAGGTCACCTTGAGTGAGGTGTCAGCCTATCTCATGCCAGCCATGCAGGATCTCAAAGCACTCCCTGGGAGCAGCAAAGGGTGTGAAACCATTGTGGGTGGATGTAGAGAGGATCAGGTGTTCACCATATAGAAGGTTCCCCAAGCTCCCTTCCTACCTCTGATGCTGAAAACTGGGAATCTCTGTGCTTCAGGCTGACGGATCATGTGGAGGCTCCCAAACTGGCTTTTCTACTCCCTAACTGAAGGAAAGGTTGAACTCAGAAATATTTGCAAGGGCCTTTGAGGCTCCAGTGAAGAATAACTTGGTGTGCCCAGTCCTGTTTCTCATCTTCTTTTTCATGATCTGGATGATGGGGCAGAGTGCACTCTCAGCAAGCTTGCTGATGACACCAAAGTGGGGAGGGTGGTTGATATTCCAGAGGGTCATGCTACTATCCAGAAAGATCTCGACAAGCTGGAGAAATGGGCCAACAGGAACCTCATCAAGTTCAACAAGGAGAAGTGCAAAGTCCTGCCCCTGGGGAGGAACAAGCCCAGGCACCAGTATGTGCTGGGATCACCCAGCTGAAAGCAGCTTGGCAGGAAAGGACCTGGGGGTCCTGGTGGACACCAGGTTGACCATGAGCCAGCAATGGGCCCTGGCTGCAGAGACCCGTGGTGTCCTGGGCTGTGTTAGACAAAGCATTGCCAGCAGGTCGAGGGAGGTGATCCTTCCTCTGCTCAGCACTGGTGAGGCCACACCTGGAGCACTGTGCCCAGTGCTGGGCTCCCCAGTACGAGAGAGACGTGGGCAGACTGGAGGGAGTCCAGTGAAGGGCCATGAAGATGAGGAAGGGACTGGGGCACCTCTGCTATGAGGAAAGGCTGAGGGAGCTGGGGCTGCTCAGCCTGGGGAAGGCTCAGGGGGGTCTCATCAAAGCCACCTGAAGGGAGGGTGGAAAGGGGATGGAGCCAGGCTCTTCCCAGTGGTGCCCAGTGATGGGACAAGGGGTAGTGGGCACAAACTGAGACACAGGAGGGTTCCTCTGAGCATCAGGAGACACTTTTTGACTGTGAGGGTGACCAAGCACTGGCACAGGTTGCCCAGGGAGGTTGTGGAGTCTCCACCCATGGAGATCTTCAAAATCCATCTGGACACAGTCCTGGGCAATTGGCTCTGGGTGGCCCTGTTGGATTAGGGAGCTTGGACCAGATCACCTCCAGAGATCCCTTCCAACCTCAACCACTCTTTGATTCTTTAACTGACTGTCCTGCAAACCTTTCAGAAGGCAAACCTGCCAGGATTTAAGCTCCTAGTGGAGTAAGATAACATCCAGCACCGAGAAGGAAACCCCCACCCTGTGCAGGATGTATTCTGAGATCCCACCAGTGTCCAACTTTCAGTTGGTGTCCAGTGAACAAGCACCAGTTACTGCACACCATGACAGCCCTTTGCTGTGTATGAGACACATCCTAGGAGATAACAAAGAGTCAAAAAGCTGCTCAGAGGAAACAAACCCATGATAATATCCTCCTCTAGAGAAGCTTGGAGCATCTCTTAGAAGAGTCCTGAGACTAGGGAATTATCCCAGTTAGGAGATAGGGAAACTCGATGGTCTCCAGTTAAGAGCACAGAGGCAAAAGCCAGGAGATGTGGGTCCATCTCCATGGGACCATGCCAGGGCAGATCAGTGGCATGTCCCAGAGCAAGGTGCTCCATGATCTCCAGTCCTCACCCTTCCAACTGCACAGATGGGCACTCCTGGCTGCACCACCAGCACAGCAAGAAGAGTCCCTTGCTGGAAGCTGTTGGAGGAAGAGCTCCAAATATGTCTAATTATTTTCCTAATACTCATTTTCCTAATAACTCTCACAATTAGGATGGGTTTAATTTGCCCTCAGCCACTCTTTCCTGCTGGCAAGGTGGCTGTGAGATGGTGGGAGCATGTGCTGGTCACTCTTGCACCTCTCACCATGTGCAGAAGAAACCAGGATGGGTTGGGGAATAAACTGTGGAGGGAGACAGAACGGGATGGAGAGCTTCTTGGACCTGTAGCAATGGAGAATGACCACTGTGGAGGGTTTCCTGAAGGACACGGCATCAAGGACCATCAAGACAGGAGAAGTAAAGCCAAGAGAAGGTGAAGTTCTAAGCAAAAAGAGGGTGGTGAGCTAAGCCAAAGGGAGCTGTCAGCTCAGGGAGGATGAAGATGAAGGATGGACTCTGAGCCTCAACCAGGAGGAAGGTGCCAGGCTGGTGAGGGATGGTGGGGCAGCAGGAGTTGCTTTGCCAAGGGGAGAGGGAGGTGACACCTTCTGGGGTCATCAAAATGGATCTGCCAATCAACACCCCAAGAGCTTGTAAAACTCCCTGGCTAGTAAGGAGACCAAAAGCCACAGTGTCCCAGTGTGCCCTCCATGGTGGGACAGGAATGGCAGCCATGACATGGCACTGGGAACCAGAGAGCAACCACCCAAGGTGCACAAGAGAAGCTGGTTCAGCTCATTATTCAAATTCACCAATTAATAATTTAAAAACAAAGAAGCCAAGTCACATAGGAATAGATTTCCTTAAATACTCCATTTTCAGGTGTCCTTTTCTTTGTCCCAGGCATCATTTGTAACGTGTACAAAGACAACATGAGTGCAGCTCATACCAGCTACAGAGAGGACCAGTTGCCTTTGATTGAGGAGTCAGGATGAAGCATGGCTGTGTTCAGCACAGTGATACCCCAACCTCGTGAGATGCCTTCTGGAGAGTGAGGGAACAACGTGGGGAGGAGAAACGAGGTTTAAAAAAAACCCCCAAAATCCACAACACGTGAAAAAATAGAACACATAAAAAATCAAAAGCCCAGCTTTTGGGCTCAGCCCTTTCTGCAGGACCCAGATGAAGCCCCAGCTCCGAGCTGGGAGCTGGGAGTGTTGGGTCAGAGCATCCTACTTAAAACAAAGGTGTCGGAGGGGATCATTCGCATGACAGCCTTAAAATCTCATTCCAGAGGCTCAGCTCCAATGAAAAGGCATGCGTTTGGTCATGCAGGTTAATCTCTGGTTGTGCTTACCCTGAAATCCACCCGGGACACCTGGGGGGTGTGGGGAGCCTCCAGCCCGTCCCACGGAGCAGCCCCGGGGGCCAAGAAAGTGCCGTGGATCCGTAAAAATCCCCAATTTACCTGCGGTGATTCCGCCCCGCTGCTCAGTTCAGCCCTGTTGCCACAGTAACATTGCTGGTGTAGCCCAGATCACTGATTATGAAACTAAGGGGAAAAAAAAATAATAAATCCGAGGCTGCTAATTAGGATCTACTCCAGTTCTCCAAAAGCTCCACGTTCATGCCATTACAGCTGCAGGAGCAGGGAAAACAAAGGTGGCAGAAAGCATCGCCTGGGTCAGCACAGAGACCTCTGCCAGCCCCTCCTCGGGTCCTTTTTTAGATGGGATTTAAAATTCAGCTTGCAAATTCCCTGTTTTTCTTCTCTTTAAACAAACGTGCAAGACTCGGTGGAAGAATCTTTACTCTTTACATATCTTTGCATGGATTAGAATGGGAAAAGAGGGTGGAGGCAAGAGCCGGAGCGGGGCTGGGGATGCACCCCCTGCATCTCGTGTTAGAGGTGTTTCTGTCCCAGTTGGCCAGGGCAAGAAACCCAAAGCACAACTCCAGCAGTGGCTGCAGGGGTTGGTAAGAGAGGTTTGCAAACGAGGGGAACTGGAGCTGCAAACGTTCTCCTCTCTGGCTCTGCATGTGAGTGCCAGAAGCATTTGGAGGCTTCTGCCCCGGGCTCCAAGCTGAGAAGTCTGGCTGGGAGCAGCTGTGCTGCCAGACACGAGCGTTCCTCAACACAACCTCCAGATGAGATACCCCAGCGTGCTTCCAGGAGAAAGGGAAATGGCCTGACACACATTTCTGGAGCCAAAAGCCCAAGGTGATGCTGCTTGAAAAAGTCAGGTTGTTAAAATGCCTTTGGTTCTCCATTCTCTTTGGATGATGAAGTGAGTCCAGAGAAGGGCAACGAGGCTGGGGAGAGGTCTGGAAAACAAGAACCAGCTGAGGGAACTGGGGTTATGGAGCCTGGAGAAGAGGAGACTGAGAGGAGACCTTATTGCCCTCTACAGCTACCTAAAGGGAGGTTGTAGTGAGGCTGGTGTTGATCTCTTCTCCCCAATTGCTGATGACAGGACGAGAGGAAATGGCCTCAAGTTCCATCAGGGGAAGTTTAGGGTGGAGATTAGGAAGAAGTTCTTTCCTGAGAGGGTGGTTGGGCACTGGAATGGGCTGCCCAGGGAGGTGGTGGAGTCACTGTCCCTGGGGGTGTTCAAAAAACGGGTTGATGAGGCACTTGAGGCCATGGGCTGATGGTCCAATGGTTAGGAATATGATGGGATAAAGGTTGGACTTGATGACCCTGGAGGTCCCTTCCAACCAGAATGATTCTATGATTCTATGATCCTATGAATCTAGTGAGGAGATGAAGTGGTGATAAATAAGAGGGGTCAAAGACCAAAACTGAGCTAACAGCTCATAATGTTCACTACTGCCATGGCAGACTCTGCATTCCTCCATCATCAAGGGCATGACGCAAAGCCTGGCTGCTTGACTTCAGTCAGCTCCATGGCAGAGCACCAGGAGCCACCTCCTCCCAAGGGGATACAGAGGCTGAAAAGCAAACTGCTGGTGAAAGCCATGCCCTGAGCTCAGGCATGACCTCGGGTTTGTCCTGGGGAAGGGTGGAAGTTGAGCGGGGCCAACATCTGTTGGAGAGAGTCCAGAGGAGGCCATGGGGATGCTCCAAGGGCTGGAGCAGCTCTGCTCTGGGGACAGGCTGAGAGAGTTGGGGGTGTTCAGCCTGGAGAAGAGAAGGCTCCAGGGAGCCCTTAGAGCACCTTCCAGTGCCTGAAGGGGCTCCAGGAAAGCTGGAGAGGGACTGATGCCAAGGGCAGGGAGTGCTGGGACGAGGGGGACTGGGTTCCAAGTGCCAGAGGGGAGATGGAGATGGGATGGGAGGGAGAAATTGTTTGGTGTGAGGGTGGTGAGAGCCTGGCCCAGGGTGCCCAGAGAAGCTGTGGCTGCCCCTGCCTGGCAGTGTTGAAGGCCGGGTTGGCTGGGGCTTGGAGTAACCTGGTGTGGTGGGAGGTGTCCCTGGACTGGATGAGCTTTAAGGTCCCTTCCAACCCAAACCAGTCTGGGATTCTGGGATTCTGGGATGGAAATTATGCTGATGACTCAGGTAAGGGCTCTTCCCAGGATCGGTGCTGCTGTCCAGAATCATATCCCTAGGAAGGGTTAAAAGCAAAGTGCTTGGAGAAGAATTGGGCAATCACTTTTATTCCCTTTTGAGACAAGAAAAGAAGTGGGATTCAGCTTTTTCTTTAGCAGCATCACCTAAAGCCTCCAAGGTGCAGTCCCCCTGGTCACACTTGCATGAACTGGTCTCTTCTCCCATTCACCAGTAACCCCAGGGACGTGGTAGGTGTAGTGTTAATTACCTAGAGATGTGATTTATTAGCAAAGGGCTGACCTTAGATGCCAAGACATTCACTGACCATAACATAAGCTCAACTGGTTAAGCAGGAGGGCATCCCAGTCTGGAGCAGAGGGGGATTTCCACGTTACAAACAGCAAATTAATAAAACCACTGGGATTCTTCTGCCATTGATGTGGCTTCAGTTGGAGGCATTATTCCTAACCTTCTAATAGGCTTATTTACAGGAATTAGCCCTTTAATGCTGTGTACTCACGTGTACAGCACTGTGTAAGCCGGTTTGATGCGACCACAGAGAGAACATCTGCTTCTGTGAGCAATTAGGGAAATGATTGCCAATTATGGGGACTGCAGGTACGAGCAGCTGGGGAGAGAGGCTGTGAGAGAAGCCCATCTCCTGATAAAGGACTCAACTCTGCCTCTGCTGGCTCTGTTTCCACTTCCCACCTTTTTTTTAACTACCTATTTTTTCAATCCATTTTTTTTCCCATCTTCTTTCATCCATCCATCTTTTTTTCCATGTTTTTTCCAACTTCCACCCCCAGGAGGGGTGTCCTTGTGCTAGACAAAGCAATGCTGTAGGCACAGGTCTTAGGGTCACACCAACAAGCTTTGCATCTTCTATCTATTGCTACTTATAAACCAATTCTATATATCTTTATATATATAATTTTATATAAATATCTCTCAATATAAACCTATTATAAGCCAAGTATCAAGAAGTTATTATGTATAATATAGAAATGTTGCTATTAACCTATCACAAATGCAATATAATCCATATAAACCTATTTTCTCCTGACACAAGATTATGGAAACTGAGAGGATCCTTGTCTGGAACAACAGGGTGGCTACAAGCCCCTGCAGATATCAACAGAAAACCTCACGCTCTGTAGTTCTGAAAAATAATAATAATAATAAATAAAATGCAGCTTCTTATCCTTAAAGTGATTAAACAACAGCCTGGGACGACTTAGCTTTCAGCCCTCCCATGTTATTCACAATTCATTCCCTATTTTAATCTCCACCACAAAAGGCTGAACTCAACTGGATTATTGTCAGCGAGGGCTTTTATCACCAGCCTTCGACCCAGTCAAGGCATGGGAGAGAACAATGGCTCTCGCAGGAGAATAAATACAATCTAAACAAAAATACCCTGTTGCTAAGGTTGAAATCAGCTTATTTTTTGAGCACAGTTGGGTAGCTGGGAATCCCGGTGCCACCCTGTATAAAAAACCCAGGAGAATTAGGACTCAGATAGAGAAAAATGACCTGGCACTCAGCCCCGTTGTGTTTTTCCCTCATTTAAGATGTGAATATCTCCTAGAGGACCTGAAACCAAAGGTAACGGCCGGAGCACGCTGAGGTTGGCAGCAGGTGATGCTCTACCCAAGCCCATGCATTGCTCCATCCTCTGGGCTTCATGTCTTCCACCAGCACGGGCAGAATGGGAACCATGACCCAAGACCTCCGTGGTGAAACCCTGAGGTTACTGCAGCTCTGCTGGTGAAGGTGTTCAGAAGCTCAGCAGATGGATGCTGGGGATGATCTGTGCCGCAGGGCTGGACGGTGCCTTTGTCAGCACAACAAGAGGAAAGCTGGAGAAGATGGAGGAGCAAGCTCTGTCGGAGCAAAGAGGTCCATGGACAAGTTGGCCACCTTATTGCCACAGCCACAGCGCAGATGTTGGGATGCTCCAGCTGGGACCTCCTCTCAAGGAAAGCCCCAGCCCAAACCATAACGATTTCTCTTGTGAAATCAACCCCAAAAGCAACCTCAGAGCACAGTGTGGTTTCCACCTCCTTATCCAAGGGAGCAGCACCTGCTTCTGGGCTTCGGTAGAGAAATCCCCTTCCTCAGTGGTGGTATGGTAAGGAACTGAGTTTGGCCACTGTGTCCTCCCTGCTAAACACATTTGCTGGCTTTGCAACAGGGTTTTTCAGCAGCAAAGTGGCTCCAGGGTCAAGAGGGACCATGGGGCCAGGAAAGCCCTGGCAAGGTGCCACAGGGTAGAAGGTTGGGTGAGGGGACACCAGACCCATGGTGACCCAGCTCCATGACCAGCCCATCTTCCTCTCCTCTAGATGGAGCTCCAGGAGAAGCCTGAGATCCCTTCCTAAAGGGAAGATGGATGCATCCCATCATCTCCAAGCATCTTCTACTGACCTGCAGCTTGGCACCGGAAAAGAGGACAAATTTAGTCCAAATTTAGGGCCATTTAGTGAAAACCAACAAATGGTCACATGAATTATTCCCTCCTGCAAGAGAGCAGTAAAACAGCCTGGATACCCTCCACAGCAGATCATACTCAAGGTACAGAGCCCTCCAAAATCATTTTCCCTTCCTTTGGCAGGTGAATTCTCATCCCAGGAGCTGCCCGTAAGCCTGGAAGGGCTGCTGGGACCAGGCACAATGAGGCACCAGAACCAACAACTTCTCTGAGATTTTATTTGCAGAGGGACCATAAATATTTTTGCACGCACACAGGCAGTGGTTGAGCATCAAATCAGCCATTTCCAGATGCAAAAAAAACTCCACAAGGAAGGAATTCCAAGTTTCCTTGCTGACAGCAGCCTGGACGCACATGAAAAAGGTAACGCTGGAATTCAGGTTTTATGGCCCATTCTGGGTTTTTTGCCAATAAACAAGGTCTCCCCGAGCAGGCATTAAATATCTTTGTGCCACTTAGGTTTTAGTGATATTCAAATAAATGTTAAGAGGTTACAACAGAGCTCAAATCCCCCCGTATTGGGCACACAGCCACTCAAATCACACTGAACTAAATGAATGTCAAGCCTAGGTTAGATATTTTCATTTCAACAGCAACACAGTGGGTAGGAACCGAGACATCCCCAGCTTTGAAAGTCTTTGCTGTCCCCAGCCTTTTCAAAAGGCTTTGAAAAGCAGCATTCCTACAAAAACACCCATTCCCATCACGCCCTGGCTGGGAGCATAATGCACAGAGGGCTCCTCAGTGTCGCCGTTAAATAAGAGACCCCCTGACCAGGCATGAAGTGGTACAGGAGCTCACACACAACAACAGAGAGGGCTTTCTGCAGCAGCTTGGGGCTGCACAAAGACAAGACAAAGTCTGTTGCTGGAGACCAAGACTGCGTTTGGCAGGGTGGTGGCCCAGCCAAACCAACTCATCTCATTTTCATTGCATCATGGCATGGGTTGGGTTGGAAGGGATCTGAAAGCTCATCCAGTGCCACCCCCTGCCATGGGCAGGGACACCTCCCACCACACCAGGTTGCTCCAAGCCCCAGCCAACCTGGCCTTGAACACTGCCAGGCAGGGGCAGCCATAGTTTGAGTGCAGAGCAGAGGACGGAGCAGAGGAGCTGTGCCAGGAAGAGCTCACGCTGTGCCCAGCACAGGGATGGAGAGAATCCTGGTGTAGAACCTTAAAGCTCTCAGAGATGGGCACTGACCCACGTGCTGCCAACCTGAGACCCTGCAGGGTCCGGCTCCGTTTGGGAGCTCCAGGGCAGAGCAGGTGATTCCTCCCACAGGACCTGGATGGGGAGACTTGAGTGCTTTGGGATGGACCAAGGGATGGGACAGACGAGATCTTCCCTATGACCTTCTCCTGCTTTCATGGAATCCCAGACTGGTTTGGGGTGGAAGGGACCTTAAAGC
>VZRW01008815.1:60402-95508 GCA_013398125.1 Aegotheles bennettii
GTCCAACTGCCTACCTCCATCCCCACTCACCCACATCACCCAGCGCCACATCCAGATGCATCTTGAGCACCTCCAGGGATGGTGACTCCACCATCACCCTGGGCAACCCATTCCCACCCCCAATCACCCTCACAGGGAAGGAATTTTTCCTACTGTTCAAAATGGCACAACCTCTTGCCTATTTCTATTGTGACTCAGAAGTCAGAGTTCTTCACTGGATCAGTTCCACAGGAGAGCAGGTACCAAGGA
The DNA here is from genome assembly GCA_013398125.1 of Aegotheles bennettii. Classification (NCBI taxonomy): domain Eukaryota; kingdom Metazoa; phylum Chordata; class Aves; order Caprimulgiformes; family Aegothelidae; genus Aegotheles; species Aegotheles bennettii. The sequence goes on from VZRW01008815.1 coordinate 60,652, forward strand.
AGAGTGATTTTCCACAGTATCTATCTGTCCTCTTGGGTTTACCTACACGACTTGACATGGGTTGATGTGCTAACATTTGGATGTTAACAGGCAGTGGCCCCTCTTTTTGAGGTCATGCCTTCAGCCAGGCCATGTTGCGAGTCATTAAAGGCTGTTCCCACCCCACAAGTGTTCCTGCTGCCTCCATGATCATCACAGCTGGCCTCCAGCTCAGCTCAACTCCAACTTTCAAAGGTCCAGGAGTTGAGTCCAGCTCATGTCCAGGAGTTTTGCTGGCCGGCTATCTCCATTCCTTCACGTTTAAGACATTTAACCATGTGTGTAAGTCCTTTCAGTCCCCTGCCAGATAAAAACACCTTCCTATACAAGGGTCTGAAGCCAAAGGGAGCATTGTTGGTGGGAGGGCTGCTCTGGGGAGGAATCCCCATCAAGAAGGAGGGGAGGGAAGCTCGCGTTGCAGAGGGACTCTCTGCTTGCATTAGCAGCAGAGTTGATTTCCCACCCTTGTGCAGCATGGTCTAATATTTAAAAACATTCATTTGACTTCAGAACGTTCACATCTCCTGTTGCCCTTTATTTTTCTGACTGCTTCTCCTGGACGGGAAGTACGGGAACATCCAAACTGCAGCCAGGAACCACTGTGGTCGCTGGCGTGGAACCAACTTTGCTTCTCTTTTTTCATTTAAAATGCAATTTACAGAGAGCTATAAGGATAAATACGTATTCCAACTGCTCTAAACACTTCTTAGGGGTCCAAAAGAAAGCAGCCTTGGCAATAGGAAACGCACATCCGAAGGGAAAGCCGGAGCAGAGGCAGGCAGCCTGCCCCCCCCCCTTTGCTGCTCGTCTCCCTTTCTTGGCCGCCAGGCGCAGCGAGGAAGTGATTATAAAGCCCTTATTTGCAAAATCACAGCCAATAAATCCAATAGCAACAACACCCTCCCTCGCATCACTTGGTCCTTAGTGGGGGGGAATGATGAGGAGGTGGAGGTCCAACAATCAGGCAGGTGCACGGCAGCAGCTCTCCTTCCCAAAGCTTTTCGGGAAGGGTTCAATATTCACCCAGGCTGTCCCCGAGCTCTGTGCACAGCATTTTGAAGCTCTAGAAAAGAAAAAAAGCCCTAGAAAGGTTCTGAAGGTTGCGATACGAAAACCTCTGAAAAGGTTAAAACCCCAGGACTGGGCTGTTGGATGAGGAAATGAGTAAGGGAGAGCGTTGGAGAAAATAAAACGGTGCAGAAAAAGCAATCTAAATTCTCCTCCCCTTTCCTGGATACAAATACCATCAGGAGAAAACCATAGGAAGCGAATCTGACTGCTTTGAAAAGCACTGAGGTCAAAAGCATGACAGAAGAAAGGAAAAAAAGGATTAAACAAAGGGATGATACAATCTCCAGAGCCATAATTCAAACCTCCGAGGTATAAATAGCTACACTACAGGGCTCGAGTCAACCACTCATTTACAGCGCAATCAGGAGGAGGGGGGGAGGGGAGGCAGCTCCCCACCCCCACCATCAGATTAATCCTTAATTGCTCGGTTTTGCATTTCTGACACCTTTCTTTGAAGTACTAAAGCTGGTTCCATCTCACAAAAGGCAGTGAAAATTGCAGAGAGGGGCTTTGCTGCTGCTTGTTCGGGGGCTGCGATAGCCCGCGCGCAGGTCCAGATGCTTTGGGAGGTCCCTTGTGCAGGAATAAAAAGGGAGATGGCTCTGATCCAAAGGGACAGGAGACAATCAAAGTGTGGTATTTGCTGGTTGGACAGAGGGGGAAGCAGCACTCGGATGGTGGCTCGCGTTTCACAATGTTTTCACAAGACTGTAATTGTGGATAAATACTTACTGGGATATTCAAAGACTTCTGAGCACTTCAATCACTGCAGAGGCTTTGTAAATCCCTCCAGAAATACTCACAGGGACAGCGTGGACGATGCTGAGATAAGAGGAGCAGCAGCATCAAGGTCGTCAGCTGGTGGAGATGGTGGCTCTCACAACAGGTCACCCAACTGCTCACCCAGCTTCTGTCCTTCCCCCTTGATCCATCCCAACCCTGGGTGAGGAATGATTCATCCTAACCCAATGGCAGTGATGGAAACACAACTGTGCAGGTGTTCTCAGTCCCTTCCCACATCTGCTCTCCCATTACATTAATTTTAAGGGAGAAGTTGGATCTTAGGAAGAAGTTCTTTCCTGAGAGGGTGGTTGGGCACTGGAATGGGCTGCCCAGGGAGGTGGTGGAGTCACCATCCCTGGGGGTGTTCAACAAACGGGTTGATGAGGCACTTGAGGCCATGGTCTGATGGTCTGATGGTTAGGAATATGATGGGATAAAGGTTGGACTTGATGACCCTGGAGGTCCCTTCCAACCATAATGGTTCTATGATTCTATGATTCTAAGTTGGTTCACTCTTCACACCATTGCTACCTCCTGCACTTGGTTTGAGAGCACATCCCTGGATGCCAGGGCCAACAGCTGCGTGTCCAGTGCTGTCCCAGTCACACTGGCTGGGTCCAGACACCCCCTGCACACCCTCACATGTCTAATGGGTTAATTAACCACCCACACCCTGCCCCTGCTAATGCAGGTCCTCATTGCATCCCAGCCTATTTAAATAGAACAAAAATATCCCTGGCTTTTTTGACTGATGAATTAAGAGCATCCAGTGTTTCACTGTACAAAATGGAAATGACTATCCAGTAACACGTCAACAAGATTCTTCAAACGCCCTCTGACCAGGTACTGACCTCTCAATGGTACCCAACATCTCCTACACAACACCTTGCCCATTGCTTCTGGGGAGCATCCAGCTCGATCCCACTATCAGCAGGGCCAGGGAGGGGATTCTCCCCCTCTACTTCACCTTTGTGAGACCCCCCCTGCAGTGTTGGGTCCAGTTCTGGGGTCCCCAACACCAGAAGGACACGGAGCTGTTGGAGAGAGTCCAGAGGAGACCACGGAGATGCTCCAAGGGCTGGAGCAGCTCTGCTCTGGGGACAGGCTGAGAGAGTTGGGGGTGTTCAGCCTGGAGAAGAGAAAGCTCCAGGGAGACTTTATGGCGACCTTTCAATACTTAAAGGGGGCTTCCAAGAAAGATGGGGACAGTTTTCAGCAGGGCCTGTAGTGATAGGACAAGGGGTGATGGTTTTAAACTAAAAGAGAGGAGATTCAGACGAGATAGAAGGAAGAAATGCTTTACAGTGAGGGTGGTGAAACCCTGGCCCAGGTTGCCCAGAGAGGTGGGAGATGCCCCATCCCTGGAAACATTCAAGGTCAGGTTGGACGGGGCTCTGAGCAACCTGATCTGATTGAAGATGTCCCTGCTCACTGCAGGGGGGTTGCACTGGATGAGCTTTAAAGGCCCCTTCCCACCCAAACAGCTCTGTGACTCTACGATCAGGGGTAGCTGCTTTGTGCCCCCGGTGGGTTATTTCATGAAGATGTCCCTCTGGAACCTGTCCATACCCCAGGATGAGTGTGCAGATAGTGGGCAGAAACACTTCTTGACGATGCACACTTTCCTACTGAAACAGAAGCAACATCTTCAAACACAACCAACCTTTAGCTTACAGCATGGGAGCCCTTGGACGGGAGATTGGAGTCAACCTCTTCAATCAGCTTTAATTATTGAAGTCAGGCAGGGAGGAATTTGTCAAAGACTGAGTGTTGTTTTCTGTACAACAGCAACCACGTGCTCTGCTTGGATTCAATGCCATGTGGGCTGGTGAGAAAAAATAGCTTTGTTCCTCCCCGAAAACAGAAGTTGGACAATTCACACCAAAACTGGTTCAGTTGCAAAATAAAAGTCACCAACACGCACGCTTAGAAAGGAGTACATTTTACCAAACACAGATGTTAAAGCATGATTAGGAAAAAAAATACAAAATGTGGTCTGAAACAGTCCAACTGTATGTTAAAAAAAATGTGAATCAGAAAATTCTTCTATTTTTGCTCCCAAGAATAAAGACCAGAGCAGATCAGCAGCTCTAAGGACATGCACAACCCTGGCACCCTGGTTCCCTGAAGGCAGACACAGCTGGTGACTTTGTTTCTTGTGGGCAGTGACCATGGCTCCCTGACACCCTCCCACAGATAATTAGTGTTGCTCTGTTATCCACCATGAACATCTAAAGGATCTGCATGGCTCTCACCAAGGCAAGGGGCTGGGATAACAGCTGGATGGAAGGGAGCATCTAATTGTTACAAATCCCAGTTAGTTTAAGATTAAACCATTTAACGCAAATTCAGATTCTGCATTAAAGAATCTGATTTAAAGAAATCATAACCACCAACATGCAGGCATAAATCTACCCAAACTCTTCAGCGAGTCCTTTTCAACAGCTCTGACTTCCTAATTAAAAGCAGAGGGGGATTCACGTCGACGTCGGGTTTCGCAGATATCCATGGAAGCCAGATGGAGCCATCCCCACCACTCACTCCAACATTTCCATGTTCCACAAGTCAGTTTGTCCTCCTGTCCTGCAGAAAGGCTTTGCCTGGGCTATTTTTGCTTTCTGTTCAGCTTGCACAGAAGGTATTTTGCACTTGGGAAGGGCTCAGAGTGAAGCAGCCTTATGGAGACCGGCTGAGGGAACTGGGGTTATTGAGCCTGGAGAAGAGGACACTGAGAGGAGACCTTATTGCCCTCTACAACTACCTAAAGGGAGGTTGTAGTGAGGCTGGTGTTGGTCTCTTCTCCCCAATTGCTGGTGACAGGACGAGAGGAAATGGCCTCAAGTTCCATCAGGGGAAGTTTAGGTTGGAGATTAGGAAGAAGTTCTTTCCTGAGAGGGTGGTTGGGCACTGGAATGGGCTGCCCAGGGAGGTGGTGGAGTCACCGTCCCTGGGGGTGTTCAACAAACGGGTTGATGAGGCACTTGAGGCCATGGTCTGATGGTCTAATGGTTAGGAATATGATGGGATAAAGGTTGGACTTGATGACCCTGGAGGTCCCTTCCAACCATAATGATTCTATGATTCTATAAGTAGCAATGCCCAGAGAAAAGTGCTTGGTTTTGTCTCTCAATCTGTCAATGAAAACAGGCATATGGGTAAAATAAATCAATCTGGAGGCTGAAAGGCAGGGGGCAGGTTTTAGAAGGTACTTTTCCTTTAAAAAGGAAAAATCTGGCTCGTGGTGAAGAGAAGCAGCAAATCAGCTCATGACATTTCTTCCCTTCTGTGACCGAGAGAAGTTTATTAATATCATCACGATGGCTGCCTAAGAAAATGAAGTCATTTCATCACAAGCAAGACCAGAACCACTGAGGAAGAGCTTCTGCCCCTGCTAACGCTCAAGACAGAGGGCTGCTTTGGTTAGTTATAGAGCAGGGATACTCAAAGCACAGTGCATGGACCAAAGGTGATCCTGAGCATCCCGGGGACCATCCACATCCCATCACTCCAACAGCGTTTTCAATTAAGCCCTTGCCAAAGATTAATCATTGTCTTCAGCAAGCTGACAGCTGCTCAAAAAGCACAGAAACAGCCACTTTAAAAACAATGAAAACTCTTAAACATCTGCCTGAGGGATGAAGAAACTCGTGTGGAGCAGATGTTATCTTTTCTTATTAACGGGCAAATAAAATCGAACCAGGGAGTAGATGTTTTACAACAGTTAATGCAGAGGAGAGCGTGGGTTGCCATCCAACATCTCAAACATCTTCCCAAATGATGCATTCCCAGCCCTACTCAAAGCACACAGAAATAAAGCAAGAGCTGTTAAATGGGTTTCAACTGAGCCTCTGGCTGGGGCTCAGCAAAAGGACTCAACAGATCCACCTCCGATGCGAGACAGCAGAACTAGGGAGGCAGCCACCAAGAGAAGGAGGCAATCTGGTCCACTGGCTCCAAACCAGTGGGATACTGGGCTTCCCAGTTTGCTTTTGTGGGTACCTGCTAGTGTCCCCACCATCATGTTTTCTTGCCAAGCTGGGTGCAGCTGGAGCCTCACCGCGACCCAACGGGATGGGCTGGCAGCTAAAGAGCAGAAAATTCATCTCCCGAGCTTGGTTGGTTGAGGAGACCAACGTTCATGATCTCAGCAGGCAGGAGCCTCTGGCAGGAGCACCAGCAGAGTGGGTGTCGAGGGCTCCTTGCACCCCAGCACCCACAGGGAGCTGCAGGATCAGGGCTCTGCCTCCCTTCAACAGCAGGAGCTTCACAAGTGGTGACAAGGCAGCGAGGTGGCCTCACACGCACGGGCAGTGCCCCTGCAGCTGAAGGCTCCAATGCCACTGGAGCTTCAGAATGGTTTTTTGACTGTAACTGGTGTCTTTAAGGGGACACCCAGTCTAGAAATGGGAGGAGAGCATGCAAGCAGAATCTCTCCCCTCCGAGTGGCTCAGGCTGCACGTTCATTTGAAGAGTCAGACTCAGAAGAAAACCTACAGGCGATGCCACCACTCCTGACACAGCCCTCCATGAGGACCACCAGGTGCAGGAGCCACTCCTGGGCTTCCTGACGTGCACACCCTAGTTTGGGGAAGCACTGAAGGGCAGAGCTCCAGCCCTCCAGATCATTTGCATTTTGCTCAGATTTAACTCTTGCTCTCCAGATCTTTCAGACTCACACTGTTCTTGGTTGTGATGTCCCACCATCTGCCTCTCCACATCTCTACCTTCATCCTTGGGATGAAGGAAGAGAGAAGACAGGCAAGTGCCTGCTCAACACCCATCACTTCTTCCTCCTGCACACCTCTGAACACACCTCTCTGAGTCTTCCTGCACCAACACATAGAATCATTGAATCATAGAATCATTATGGTTGGAAGGGACCTCCAGGGTCATCAAGTCCAACCTTCATCCCATCAGATTCCTAACCATCAGACCATCAGACCATGGCCTCAAGTGCCTCATCAACCCGTTTGTTGAACACCCCCAGGGACGGTGACTCCACCACCTCCCTGGGCAGCCCATTCCAGTGCCCAACCACCCTCTCAGGAAAGAACTTCTTCCTAATCTCCAACCTAAACTTCCCCTGTTGGAACTTGAGGCCATTTCCTCTCGTCCTGTCATCAGCAACTGGGGAGAAGAGACCAACACCAGCCTCACTACAACCTCCCTTTAGGTAGTTCATCCTGACCAACTTCCCTCCTGGACAACCCAACCCCATTTCAACAGTTACTCGAGTCACCTTTCTGCTGCCTCATCTCTAGAGTCATTTCCTCCCCCTCCCACGTCCCCTCAACTCCTCTCTCTGCAAGGAGGAACACAGTAATGTGCAATAACGTATGGCAGCTGCAGAGACCTTCCTGCTCAGTCACACCTGGATCTCAGAAGCTCAGATGTCAGTTGAGATGCCACAATGCTCACTCGTTCAGGGAGGACAGCAGCATTGTCTCAAATACAAAGCTTTCTGTAAAAACTAAGGCGTTGGGTACCTGGTTTCCTTAGCACCGTGATCTTGCTCCCAGCACCTTGTTGACTTCTCCAACCCCCTGTACAAGACTTGAAGCATTTCCCATTAATGTTGGGGTTTTTTTTCCTTTTAAAATTTTTTTAAGGACCGGGTCTAGTTGAATTTATAACCTACAAACTTCCTCTAGAAGTACAGCAGCTTGACCTTATGCTTCCTCAAAGCTCAGCCCGAGGTGAGACCTGAGGATGCCAAGAACATCTGCTGAGCGAGGTGCAGTCGAGCTGGCACACTGCTCCAGCAAGGCACCTCACGGTGGGGAAAGGAAAGAGCCATGCAGAAGTATAAAACTCAGCTTTATTGGAGTATAAACTCCATCTGTATTTGAAGTATTTTACTTTAAAGAACTTTTCCCCTCCCTCCAGCTCTTCCAAGAGCTCCTTGACCTTGCTGAATTGCTCATCGAGGCCCCTTCAAGTGGAAGCAGAAGCTGGTCAAGCTGTAACGTTTGCTCACAGCCCCCATCCCCACAAATGCTCTCTGCAGAAGCAAAACCCCATGGATTACAGCATTCATTTCCCCAAATATCACACATCTCACCCTGCACACCCCTTTCCTCCTGCACTACACCAGAGCCCACCCACGCACCGGACAGAAGCACGTGGGTCACAGAGAGGGTGGGTGAGAAGCAGGATAGGTCTTGCAAAACCCATCAGCCTTCATGGGCATCTCTAAAATGCATTTGAGAAGCAAGGGTAGGAATTAAACTCACAGCCACTGAGCACTGGTGTGTAACCATCCTCCTCCTCAGTCCCCAGGTAACCCTTTTGTGTTCCCCAAGCAAGAATTTACCTCCTTCCCCAGCGAGCAGGTCCCTTGGCTCCACGGGTACCACCTCTCCTCTCCCTCACTCGAGGTGTTACTGCATCTGGATGGAGCTCAGAGCAACTGGCTGAGCTCGTAAGACTGAGAGCACATTTTGTCTCAGAACTGGAGGATTTACGCATCAAAAGCTTGTCTGCCTCTCCCCAACTACAGCCATTCACCTGCTCCCAGCCATTGCCACCCCATAGAACATCTCTACATTAGACCATCACGGAGAAAGCATCACAGCACTTGTAACTCCACTCTCCCAGAGCAAAATTCACTATTCCAGCCTGCTTTATCTCTCCTATGTACATCCACCTTCAAAAAAACCCCACAAATATCTGCTTGCCCTCAGAACGACTCTGTGTGAAAAGGGAACAGGTCCCTGGCCAAGCACCAGTGGTTCCTCACCACAAGCAGACCATGCACACATATAGCAGAAGTTATGACAAATCCATCTAACCACCGAATGGGACTGTGAAAGGTCCACGTGCTGCCTGCCAAATTCCCACAGCATATGTAATTTTATAGATTTTTTTCCTTTTTAATCACTGCATAAACCACAGAGGACTCAGACAGACTTTAAAGGAAAAGTCACTGGACAAGGGAGAGAGGAAAACACCGGTGACGGTGCCAGCCCCAGGACAGGGACTTTCCATGCTTTGCTCTTGGAAAGATGTGATAGGATGGATATATTTGTTTTAGCTTTCAGCAGGGATCTGTAAGGATTTGGACTACAAAACTCTTGAAGAACATCATGAGGACTGAGTTCTGGAAAAGGAGATATGAGAAGTTACTGATCTGCCTAATCCCATTGCTGACCTGCACCTGGCCAACCGAAGGTACTCCTGAAACCTGAACGTGGTTTGCAGCACATGGGGAGGTCTTGGGGCAAGAATTTTATTGGGTGCAATTCCATCATTTCATGGCTTTTGGTTGGCATCAGCTGGGAAAAGATGTTCTCCTCCAGCTCTTCCAAGATTCAGGGTCCTCTATATTTGGTATCATGAAAAAATTGTTGCCAAAGCAGTAGTGCTTTACCAGCAAACCCAAAGCACAACTGATCAAATTTCCTCTCCTTATCTTACTTAACCAGGCATTTCTGCCACCAGGTCTACCCAAGGTTTTGAATACCTCTGCACAGCCACTAATGGAAGCCTCCCATGCTACTGGGAGGTCACTGACACCCAAAGTTGGGGTCGCAGAAGACCTTTCATCTGCTCTTCTCTGTTTGCTTTCCACCATCAGATAGCAGGGATCCTCTCCATTGGAATCCTCTCCATGGAAATGGTGAGGATGGGGGATGAAAAGCTAATGCCAGCACAAAGGACAACCTTACAAAGCAAGGAATGAATTGAAAAAAAAGCCACCCCACATCACTCCATCCTTCAGAGGCACCTCCCAGCTCCAGTGATGATGAAGGAGCACGAACATCATAGAATCATAGAATCATTATGGTTGGAAGGGACCCCCAGGGTCATCAAGTCCAACCTTTATCCCATCATATTCCTGACCATTAGACCATTAGACCATGGCCTCATCATCCCTTCTGCCTCTCTACCTCCCCGACTTGTCATCTCCTCTGATTGTTCTGACCAGGAGCAGATAAACTCTCCAGCGGCGAGGAACTCACCTTCACATCTGTTACACAATATTGATCCACCAGAGCAAGGCAGGTTTGGCTGGAGCTAAGTAAGCATTATTGCTCAGAAGAAGATCCATTTTGAGCTGTAAGAACAGTAATTTAAATTCCCTATGTTACCTGCCCGATTTGAAGGATCTGCTTGTTTGAAGGAGATGTGGATCACATCAGTCCTTTCATGGGGCCAAATATAATCAAAGCAGAGATGTGCTTGAAGCCATCAACATGAAAAAAAATGTTCCTATAGATTCAGGTCCACCTGGATTAGCAGTGTTTAGCTGTAATTAGCACTGCTTGATCTCAGCAAGTGAACACCACTGAGAACCTGAACCCAGGCTGCAGACGACAGCTGCAACCCCCCTGTGGTCACTACACCCTGCAGAACCAGGGCTGGCAACGGATTTCTGAGGCAACCACGGGTTCTGTGCAGTTTCCCCGTGTGACTCAGGTGACAGGTACATCAGCTGCTGGTATCAGTTTTTCAGGACCCAATTTCAACCAAGCCCACGGGTCTCAGGAGGACGTGAGAGCGATCGATGTCCGCGCACCGGTGGTTACGCCCAATTAACATAAAAATGTGGTCTTCCTAAACACCTGCAAGAGGAAACCTGCTTGCAGAACAAGCTGTAGAAAGAAAAATAAATCAATTCCTGTTCAGGGAGGCAGTTGTCAGAAATCAGACGGAGGTTGGATGTGTTTATTTATACAGAGCAGCAGCAGTTACGGGTCCCAGCACGCCGCCCAGTGTGGTGTCTGTAAGCAGTTGTCTCCTTCACAGTCAGCTCCAACAGTGAATGCTGGGGGGTGTGTTGAGTCCTGATGGTCTGTGAAATGGTTCATATAAATCCTGGGGTGTTTTTCGCATGCAGCAAGGCCAGGAGACATCAAATTCAGCACAGAAGTTTGAAGTTTCATAGGGAAGAGATGGGGAGAAATTCCCACGGGACTTAGGAGCACCAGCAATTTGTGATTTCTGGTCTCAGGGCAATCTCTGTGTTTCCAAAGAGCCCTCCAAGGCTCAGCCTGCACATCAACAAACGCCAAAATTTGACATCAGTCTTTAAAGGTTTGAGAAGGGCTACAGCTTGGACCAAAACTACATGAGCAAACCTTCCAGGTGGGGGCAAAAGCTCTTCTTGGCTTGGTCACCATCCGAGGGTGAACTAGGATGGGTCCCGACCTGTCACCTTCTCTTAACTTCTACATTTTGCTCACAACTGTGTGCACTCAATGAGAAGACCCAAGCTATGGCACCAAAGCACCTTTCTGAAGAACATTCCTCAAGAAATGGTGCAGGATCCGACCGCTGTGGCAGCTGATGCCTCTGTGCAGCCTCCCCTGCCCGTGCTGGAGAAGACGAAGCCGTGCAGCAGCAGTCTGATGGCAAATTAAATGTTGAGTTAATATGGGAATGCATACCAAAGGAAGGAGCCAACCACAATTACCAGCTCTTATCTGGCAGGAAAGATCTTTCAGTTATTGTGGGTAGTGCAGAAAACATCAGCTTGGCGTTGGGCACTGCTGGAACCGGTGAGAAGAAAACCACACGTGTCAACCTCTTCTGCAAAGCCACAGGGCACGTTGGCTTGGCTCCCACCTCCCAAAAGATGTTTGCAGCACAGCTGGAAAAGGCACATGGAAGGATATGGATGGTCCAAAGGGAATGGCTCTGGATGGACTTTGTTGGAACAGGAGGTGTGGTTTTGGCACTCACCCTCTCCACAGAACAGGGTGCTCAGCTCAGCATGGCACCGGTATGGCTGACTGTCACCTCCACGCCTGGGTGCTGTTCTGCCCTTTTGAGTAGCTCACTGTAAGCTCTACTTATGCAAAACTGCAACACGTTCAAAAACCCCTCTGGTGCCAGGACACGCAGAGCCTGAGCTGCATCTGCATCAGCTGGCAGCAGTGATCAGTGTGTCTGGCAATGTTCTGCCTGCTCAACTACAGATCTCAACACAATGCCGTGTCCTCCTCCACCTCATGACACACCTATTGCTTCACAGAATCACAGAATTCTAGGGTTGGAAGGGACCTCAAAGGATCATCCAGTCCAACCCCCCTGCCAGAGCAGGGTCACCTAGAGTCCATCACACAGGAACGCATCCAGGCGGGGTTTGAATGTCTCCAGCCAAGGAGACTCCACAACCTCTCTGGGCAAGCCTGGTCCAGTGCTCTGGCACTCTCACAGGAAAGAAGTTCTTCCTGAGATTCACATGGAACCTCCTGTGCTCCAGTTTGCATCCATTGCCCCTTGTCCTATCATTGGTCAGCACTGACAAAAGCTTGGCTCCATCGTCCTGACCCTCACCCTTTACATATTTGTAACCATGGATGAGGTCCCCCCTCAGTCTCCTTTTCTCCAAGCTAAAGAGACCCAGCTCCCTCAGCCTCTCCTCATAAGGGAGATGTTCAGTGCTTCCAACATGCACTGGTGCTCCTCCTGACCCAGGACCATTCCCATGAATGGTGGGACCACTAATGCTCCACCACTCCCATTGGGATTCCTTTCAGTAATTCCCTCATTTTTCCCTATCAGTCTATTTTGCAGACAATAAGCCCATCACACAAAGCATTTTAGCTGAAGGTCCCGACACGTTTACCTTAACCTTTTCTATAAAAATAAAATAAAGAATTGCAAGCAAATCATTTAATATCATCAGTTTTAGTCAAATTTTAAGTGAGGATGATGGGTTTAGCATCCGTGTAGAATACTCAGTGAAATAAAAACCTTGCCTTTCTACATCAAACCTGGTTTGAAGTCACCCAAACCTCCAGTGATTCTTTCATTGCTCTTCCAATTCCTGTAATCCTGAATATTGGATAATTTGAGTCGGCAGCTTGAAGGTTTCTTCAGAACGTCAGCTTCTTGCTTTCTGCAGACAGACTGATGACACTGTAGCTAATTTGCTTAATTAGTGATTTACAGGAAGATCTCTCTACGAGAACGAGATGAGATGCTTAAAGAGCAGAATCAAGAGACCATCCATAATGATTTGTTTACTCCCATCTCCTGCGTGCTTTGGGGGCACTCTACTTCAAGGCCATTCATGGTTTCACACTTCCCAAACACAAAACTGAACCCTGCAAGAGGCTGAGCGTAATTGTCCCAAGTTTTTTCCTAACAGGAGGATGTTGGTTCTTCAAAAATCGCAGTGGGATGAGAAGGGAAGAAGTCAGCACATCAAACAAACACACACATCCAGACACCGTCGCAGAGCCCAGATGGGATTTTCCCCATGACTCCTCTGTCTTTCCTTCCCTCAGAGCACTCAGCTCTTTGGGACCACTGCATCCAGGCACACAAATCCTTCTGCTAATGGGTGCTCTGGTGCTGTGGAGCACAGGGAGAAGGCTCGCACAGATGTTCATTTTGTAAGAAACAATAATTCATGCAAATCCCTGCTCCGAGCAAATTCCACAGTCCTGCATCTCATCGCGAGCCAGACAGAAGTACAAACACCTCTGAGGACCCTAAACCTGCATTGAAAGAATTTGCTCTTGTTACTGCTTGAATTTCCCCCTCTCTCTCCAAGGACTCAGCCAGTAAACTCTCCACGGGCACTGAACATGAACCAAACCACTGATCCCACCCGTGACAGTAACGGGGGAGCCCTGAGTGCAGATGCAGCAGTGCCTGTGGTACAGTGTGAGCAGGAACACAACCCCCTCTCCCCCCCGTGTCTCCTCAGGTGTTCACAACCTGTAACAAATCCTGTCCGTGACATCGCTCTCACAAAACATCTCACCTGGCTCCAAAGCAGAGCATCCAACTCTGCTCTGCTGTCACAGAATCACTGAGGCTGGAAGAGCTCTTCAAGCTCACCCAGTCCAACCCCCACCTCCATCCCCACTCCCCCACAGCACCCAGCGCCACATCCAGATGCCTCTTGAACACCTCCAGGGATGGGGACTCTACCACCTCCCTGGGCAACCCATTCCCACCCCCAATCCCCCTCCCAGGGAAGGAATTGTCCCTGATGTCCAACCTGAATCTCCCCTGCTGCAATTTAAAGCCGTTTCCTCTCGTCCTTTCACTGTGGGCACGGCAGAAGAGACCGACCCCCCCCTCACCCCAACCTCCTCTCAGGGAGCTGGAGAGAGCCATGAGGTCCCCCCTGAGCCTCCTCTTCTCCAGGCTGAACACCCCCAGCTCCTTCAGCCGTTCCCCATCAGACATTTCCCAGTCCCTTCCCCAGCTCTGGTCCCTTCTCTGGACACCCCCAGCCCCTCAATGGCTTTTTTGCAGTGAGGGGCCCAGAACTGACCCCAGCACTCGAGGTGCAGCCTCACCAGTGCCCAGCACAGGGGGACAATCCCTGCCCTGCTCCTGCTGGCCACACTGTTCTTGATGCAGGCCAAGATGCCCCTGGCCTTCTTGGCCACCTGGGCACACTGCTGGCTCATCCCCAGCTGCTGTCACCCAGCACCCCAAGTCCCTTTCTGCTGAGCAGCTCCAGCCACTCTTCCCTGAGCCTGTGGCGGTGCCTGGGGTTCTTGTGGCCCCAGGGCAGGACCTCAGTGTTTTGGGTATTTGCACATTGCAGAGGTTGGTGACATTGGTGGGAACTCAGAGAAAGCTCCAACACCATTTCAGGCTCACAAATTGAAACGTTGGGAGTGTGTGGAGCAAAGCCTGAGAATGCGTAGGGTTCTCTTGCCTGAGTAAAGTCAAGATGGGTTTCTGAGGTCCTTTGACTGCAAGGGGGAAGGTTGGCTCACATTTAGCAGTCTAGATAGTGCCTATGGTGAAGACCCTCTTTCCTTCTGCAACAGGAGGCACAGACCAGCAGTGACCATTGCACCACCACGATGATGCTCCTGAGCACAACAGCCGTGGCAGAAATCACCCATCAAGACAAGAATCCAGATATTAAAGTATCATAAAATCTACTTATGGATACACTTAACTCCACACACATTTGTATTTTCTTTTCCAAGTTTGTCCAAGAGTTTCCTGCTGTGAAAACCAGGGATTTTCCTCCATTTCATTAATCAAGAACCGAGCACCCTCTTGTCACATTTGGAGATACACCAGCTTTCCACAGCAGGTCAAGATGATGAAAATAAATTAATAAAACATATTTTTAGGTGCTTTTTTTTTTCTTTGAGAAGGCAAGTCAGGACCTGAATTCCAACTCAACCACTACGTTTCAGCAGAACAAAAAAATCCCTGTGCTGAGCACTCTTAAATAAGAGTCATGCCCCTTCCAGCTCTGCACCAACACTGACCTTATTATCCTTTGGGGGAGGAAGTCAGGATTTTTTCCACTTAGTTACATTCCCAGGTAACTTAAATAAGATTTCCCTTCCCCCTGTGTTTAAAGGGACACTTTAACACAAGTTAATGCCTTGCCAGTGTGCTAAAATAGAGCCCAGCCACCAGCAGGCACGATTCTGTTTCAAGGAGAGGACAAATGCCAAGATGCCAAAATTAACACCACTTCTTCCTACCTTCATTATCGCAAGGAAATCGTCCACCTGCATATCATCAGGAGCCCATAAAGGTTCTTCCAGTGGTGCCCCCTGCAAAGAAATTCAAAAGAAAAAGGTTTTTAGAACCAAAGAGATAAAATTCACCAATGTCTTTGGAAAGCAGCATTTTTGCTGCCACCAGCAAGGTGGTCCCAGTTCCTTCTGCCTGTGTGCAAAATGCTGGTGTTCAGGATCGCCTGAAAACATAAAAATAATGTTTAAATACAAAAGGAAAAATCATGGGAGCTCCCAGGGCTAACAGGTTCCAGGTCAGTTACAAAGGAGGAGACTCTGATGGTCACAGCTTTGCTTGACACGTCCTCTGCTGTCTGGGGTAAAGCACAGCTTAATAGGGTCCAAAGCTAGAAGAAGAAGTTAATTGTAACTGTAGTGAAGGCACCATATTCACCTTGGGCTCCCACCAGTATTGACCCAAACACAAACAGCTGGGGCATTTCTGTGTATGTTTATTTATTCCCATCCAACGAAAGGGGCCAGAAAACCACATGGTGGTCACTGGGACTTCTGATGGTCACGTATCAGTGAGGCAGCCCCCAGAGGACTTCCCCAAGCCCAAACCTCTCTGGATACAGACTTTGGCTGGAGGATCCCTTGTATTAAGACAGGCTGAGAGAGTTGGGGGTGTTCAGCCTGGAGAAGAGAAGGCTCCAGGGAAACCTTAGAGCACCTTCCAGTGCCTGAAGGGGCTTCAGGAAAGCTGGAGAGGGACTGGTGCCAAGGGCAGGGAGTGATGGGACGAGGGGGAACGGGTTCCAAGTGCCAGAGGGGAGATGGAGATGGGATGGGAGGAAGAAATTGTTTGGGGTGAGGGTGGTGAGAACCTGGCCCAGGGTGCCCAGAGAAGCTGTGGCTGCCCCTGCCTGGCAGTGTTGAAGGCCAGGTTGGCTGGGGCTTGGAGCCACCTGATGTGGTGGGAGGTGTCCCTGCCCATGGCAGGGGGTTGGAGCAAGATGATCTTTAAGGTCCCTTCCCACCCAACCCATTCTATAATCAAGTGCAATCCTAAAAGGAATGGGCTGAAGTTTGTCCCTGTGATTCAGGTAACCTGCAGTGATGTTCTCACACCTCTGCCTCCCTCCCCAACAGCTCTTGGACGTGGCTTCCTCACTCCACCAGCAAAGCTGCAGCTCAGGGGCTCACGATTCACTGCTGAAGCTGAGGCTGTTCCTGGCTGATCCCTGCTTTTACAGGACAAACCAAGTCGCTCCCACTCTCCCTGTCTCTGTTCTCCCTCCCAAAATACTTTTTACCTACATCAGCTTTGAGGCAGCAGCGGGATCCTCGCAGGATTTTGAAGAACTAACCCCTCCTTTCACTAATCCCATCTTCTGGGCTGATGCTATAAAGTATAAAATTAGAGACCTGAGGCACTTCTAGATGTAGAGTTGAATATATTTCATCAAATTAATATTTTTCTCCTATCGACATCTTTTCTCCCCAGCCTTGGGCAGGATGTGACCCAGCCTTCTGTTCCGTCAGTGCCAAAGAGCTGTGGAGCTCAGACATAATCCCTGGGTGATCTTCTCCCTGCTTTTCATCCTACTCCAGTGTTGACTCGAGCACTTGTTCAATCAGACAAGTCTCAGCACTTCAATCAGATGGGCGCACAAGGTTGATTTTTACCTCCACGGAGAAGAAAAAATCTGATTTAGCTGAGCATGATAGAACCAGGAGCTTCAAAGCAACGAGACCTGGAGGTGATGTCTGCTCTGAAGCCTGCCAGAATCACTGCTTCACCTAAGCAGACCACCAGCAATCAGCAGCTTCCATTTTAAAAGAAGCTGAGAGAAAGCAGATTCAAAAGACACCGGGTCTGGCAGGGAGGAGGAGAGTGGGTAACTTCCCTACTATTTCTTTTCTAAGGCAACTGGAGAAGGGCTGAGGGATCTGCTTTCTCCTGTCTCTGGCCTAAAGCCACCCACAGACGTGCTGAACACGTTGGTCCCCCCACACCACTGGGTCATAGAATCATAGAATCATTATGGTTGGAAGGGACCTCCAGGGTCATCAAGTCCAACCTTTATCCCATCATATTCCTAACCTTCCTTATGATCCAGCATTTCCCTGTGGTGCTGGGACAGAGGGGTCTGGGGGCTACAGAAGCACAGCCCAGCCTTCAGCTTGACCTCTCCTCCCCGTGCCATGCAGATGAGGGCTTCCCACCCTCCAGATAGCTACGAGCATCTAAACCAAAGGGGCAAATCTTGCGGGGCTGAATCAGGATGTGGCGCAAGCAACCACGCTGTCCATATTCTCATGGTCAATTTGTTCCTTCGTTCACAGAGCTGCCAGGTCCAGTTCTGGGCACCACAGGATGGGAAGGGCATTGAGGTGCTGGAGCGAGTCCAGAGAAGGGCAAAGAGGCTGGGGAGAGGTCTGGAAAACAAGAACCAGCTGAGGGAACTGGGGTTATTGAGCCTGGAGAAGAGGAGACTGAGAGGAGACCTTATTGCCCTCTACAACTACCTAAAGGGAGGTTGTAGTGAGGCTGGTGTTGGTCTCTTCTCCCCAATTGCTGATGACAGGATGAGAGGAAATGGCCTCAAGTTCCATCAGGGGAAGTTTAGGTTGGATATTAGGAAGAAGTTCTTTACTGGGAGGGTGGTTGGGCACTGGAATGGGCTGCCCAGGGAGGTGATGGAGTCACCGTCCCTGGGGGTGTTCAACAAACGGGTTGATGAGGCACTTGAGGCCATGGTCTGATGGTCTAATGGTTAGGAATCTGATGGGATAAAGGTTGGACTTGATGACCCTGGAGGTCCCTTCCAACCAGAATGATTCTAGGATTCTATGATCCTCTACAGCAAAAAATCAGCAGCACTGGGAAATCAAACAGTGACTTGATCCGGGTATTTCTGGGCAATGTTGTTACCTAAAGCTCCTTCAGAAAGATTTTCAAGCACAAAAGAGACCCTGGGACTCGGCAGCCAAGTGTCTTCCAGCACGGTGCTGTGCCAAAAGATTGAAGACTTCTTCACAAACCTTGCAAGTCGGGTGAAGGAGAAGGTCTACCTTGTGCTTTTGTGTTTTACATTCACCAGACAAAACAGTTTTATTGAGAAGAAGTCAGGTGAATTGGTTGTGTTTGTGTGGTTTTTAAACCACCAACTAGAAGATTAGGAGCTGTGTGTTCGCAAGGTCACCTGCAGGCTCCATCCCCTGGAGATGGACTGGTCCAGGGAATGGTCCATCAGCTGGCAGAGCTTGGGAAAGAGTTCAACCATGCTTATACCCCCACAAATAACAGAGGCAGCTTGTATCACAGAGCTTGGCAGCCCCAAAACTGCAGCTCAACCAGCGGCTTCCCATCATCAACCAGGAACATGCTATGCATGGTGAGTTATGTTCTTGGGAGTGAAGAGCTTCTACTAAATTCAGTAGTGTCCAGATAGCTCAGCTGAGGACAGGACCCTGTCATGAGTTATAAAGAACTGTAGGATGTTCCCTCCATTAAAAAGCAACCACCTCTGCAAACCACCATGAAAAGCTGGATGAGACCACGAGAAATGTGCCATTCCTTGGTGGTTTTTCTCTTCCAGAATAGCTCAAGCAGAACGTCAGTGACCACGATGGTGGGACCACCCAAAACCAACTCACAGCCCTGTTTTCCCCACTATGCTATAGCTTCTAAACTTCTGCAGGCAGGTTGTATCACTCTCCATAGCAAAATGGGCATATCAAAGTCATGGGAATGATTTCTTTGGTGGACACGGTGAACCAGCAGGAACCTAAAATGAGAACTTCACATCTCTGCGCTGGATCATCCTGCTGGTTATGGAAGCATTTTACTGGGCAACACCATTTCTTTTATAAAAACAAGGATTAGAGGCTCAAAAACTAAGAGGACTCTTGGAAGAACCCCACTGAGAAAGTGCTTTGTGAACAGCCACGCTTGGTGGGACTCCAGACGACATCAACGGGTTTGTTAGTTGACAACATCAATGGTATAAAACGTTACACACAGAAATGCTCCAGACTGGGGGTTGGCAAAGGTGGCCAGCAGTTGTAGGGCTCCTTCACCTCTTATTAAAATAATTAAAATAAAAGCAAGGCAGGTATTAGTTGGCCAGACAGGCCCAAATCCCACCGCCTGCGTGATCCACCTGAAAGCCATGGGTATCAAGGCAAATCAAAGGTGCCTTTAATCCACGCTGGAATCTTTTATTCCCTTCACCTCCTGCTGTGAGTTTAGTCCTGCCCCACACCCCTCCGTGGTGCCCCCTCAGCGGGGGCAAAGCAACCCAAAGCTCCATGGTTTAGCAACATGAAGGAGGAATTTTGGACCTTTTGCACATTTTGGGGTGGACGCCGGTTGGGTTGAGACTGAACCCTGTTCCACCCACGCTTGGTTTAATCCTATGTATTGACACACACAAATTAGGGCAATTTGTGCATAAATTAGGCAGCATCATTATGCTAATTGGGATGGGATGATTGTGCTGAGTGTGTTTGCAATCTGCCACAATCCTCTGGGACAGCCCCGGAGCGAGCTGCTGCATCTGAAGAGGTCGGTTCTCCGCTGGCATCCCGTGGCATCCACCCACAGCAAGGCTGAAGGATGGAGGAGAAGGGGTGAGGAGACCCACTGGGATTTGCTTCCCCTGAAATGCTGGTTTCTTTTCTAAGCTATAATGATACCCTCAAAAAATACCTCTCCTTCCTAAACACGAATGTGATGCACGGAACAGGTCGGTGTACAGATGGGGACAGAGAGAAGCTGCTAGAAAATTAAACCACCATGGTGGAAACACCAAGGTGTATGGAAGACAAATAAAGAGCAGGAGACTCAAAGCCCCTGCACTTTGCTTTATCAAATCTAACGTGAATCACAGAATTCCAGGCTGGTTTAGGTTAGAAGGGACCTTAAGGCTCATCCAGTGCCATCCCCTGCCATGGGCAGGGACACCTCCCACCAGACCAGGTTGCTCCAAGCTCCATCCAACCTGGCCTTCAACACTTCCAAGAAGAAAATTTGAAGAAATAAGATGTCCTCACAAAAACCAGAGCTGCTGCACTTGACCCCTTCAAGTTCCCACCAGAACTGCAACAGAGGTTGGGATGCTCGGCAGGATCGGGGCTGTATCCTAGAGCATCTCTGATGGTCCTAAAATCAAAAAACAACCCTAACTCTTACCAGTTGAATGAGCAAGGATAATGCAAGAACAGATAAACTGCAAAGCAACAGCTTCTTCTTCTGGAGATTCAGCTAAATAGCCATACATGAGTAGGTCCACCTAGTGTAGGTAATCATAGAATCATAGAATCATTCTGGTTGGAAGGGACCTCCAGGGTCATCAAGTCCAACCTTTATCCCATCAGATTCCTAACCATTAGACCATTAGACCATGGCCTCAAGTGTCTCATCAACCCGACTTTTGAACACCTCCAGGTTATCAAGGTGGACCTTCATGGTCCCTTATCAAAACATAAATTTTTTTAGATATCCTACAGGTATCTTGCAGCCTGAGCCCCCAACATCTGTGGGGCCATGGTCGGCTTGGGGCTGGGTGGGATTTTTCTGGCATGTTGGGGAGGTTGTGTGCAGCCAGCTGGGAAATATCCCATGGGAAGGAGCTCTGAGCCCCATAGAATCACAGAATCGTTCTGGTTG
Source organism: Aegotheles bennettii (assembly GCA_013398125.1). Taxonomy (NCBI): domain Eukaryota; kingdom Metazoa; phylum Chordata; class Aves; order Caprimulgiformes; family Aegothelidae; genus Aegotheles; species Aegotheles bennettii. The sequence continues at coordinate 81,622 of VZRW01008815.1, forward strand.
GAAGGGACCTCCAGGGTCATCAAGCCCAACCTTTATCCCATCATATTCCTAACCATCAGACCATCAGACCATGGCCTCAAGTGCCTCATCAACCCGTTTTTTGAACACCCCCAGGGACAGTGACTCCACCACCTCCCTGGGCAGCCCATTCCAGTGCCCAACCACCCTCTCAGGAAAGAACTTCTTCCTGATATCCAACCTAAACTTCCCCTGATGGAACTTGAGGCCATTTCCTCTCATCCTGTCATCAGCAATTGGGGAGAAGAGACCAACACCAGCTTCACTACAACCTCCTTCGATTTTCCTACCCAACCTGGTCACTAATTGAGCAGCCAAATGGGATCCTTACAATGAAAAACCCTACCTGGGGGACGTGAGCTCTCTGCCTTCAGAGGGAATTGGAGCTTGGTTTATTCTCCAGCATCCAGCCAGGAGTTTTGACTCCAACAGACACGTTGGCACCTTGCCTGGCTTCAAAACGTGCAGCAGAAGAGCAGCGAGCGCTAACTCACCACTAAAAGTGTTAAAAAAAAATCAGCTTTGGGGAAACCATATGGCAACCCTCACTGTGCCACAGGTGAGAGTAAATACAATACAGCAAGAAGGAAAAAAGAATCAATTTTCAGAGAATAACAGTGCTCAAACACCAAACCAGCCCAGGAACAGACACCCAGGCGAAAGGTTTTGAATGCCTTCGACCTCAGGGTTCCTGCACTTCTGCATTTCTTTGCTGCTTTGGCCGTATGAATATCAAGAGATGTTTTTTCCAGCAGCACCCAGAAGCTCCCAGCTGCAACGTGGGGATGTTCCACACCCCATGGACCTCCTGGGATGGAAATACCACAGAGTCTCATGGAGGGACCTGGAGGATCGATGCTCAAAGCTACAAATCCTCTTTGCAAGCAGGCACAGCCAGCACCCCAAACCCAACCGAAGGTGAAGAAAGCAGGGATAAAAAGGAGTTATTGCAGAAAAGGGAAAATGAGGGTGAAAGTAGTAAAAGGACAGGGGAACACGGGAATTAGGGAATGCTCCATAAGGAGCAAGAGCAGGGAGCCAAACTGGGCTGCCCCAGCTGCAGGGCGGAAGGAATTACAAGGCACGAAGCAAAAAAACACCCGCAGCCAGCTTCCTTCTGCTCTCCTGCAGCTCCCCTCAGCATGAGTGGCTGGGTTGTGGCTTTTTTCCTCTCCTTCTTTAAACAGAACCCTCCCTAAGCAGTTTAGCAGTGAAAGCAAACTCAGCTCTCCCTCCCTGAGAAGTAACACGGATATGGGCACGGGCCAGCACCAGCGCCTTAGCGCCCGGTAATTCCCCAGCCCCTGCAAACACCAAATACCTTCACACAGCAGCAGCTTTAAAACCTCTTCTCTCCACCCTTCGGTGATAATCAGGTTAATCTGCCCCCGGCAGATCCGTTTTGGATTGCAATTAAGGCAAAGATATATATAAAAAAGGTTTTGACCATCGAATCCCCACACCAAACCAGTTTGGAAAGGGAAAACACCGCTGCCGAGATATAAAAAGCACAGCAAGATCTAAAAAAACATTTCAATAAGAATATTCTTCCCTGGTTTATCTCCCCCGTTGGGTTTTGTTTCCATCACAAACTCTTTATTTAATTGTTTCTGATGGGGGGACCCAACGTGGAGCTGCCCCAGCCCCTGCCAGCGCTGAGCCAATGGCACCAGGCGCTGCTCTGCCTCTCTACAGCAATTCCTGTAATTCAAGTCTGGCAAACAATTCCCAGTCTGGAAATGGGACAGCATCCAATCGTTATCTCCTCTCTCATAAAAAAGAATTTAAAAAATCCAGCCTATTTACTCTACCTGCCTGTTTACTGTGCTGGCAGTGCCACCATGCAGGCACCACAGCAGCCAGCGCCGGTGGCTCCCGCAGCTTTGCCTGTTGATGTTCCTCCTTCCATCCCAGCAAAACCCAGTTCAAAGCTAAATGAGCAATAAGAGCAAGGAAAGCATCGCTGCTTCCCCGACAGCTGGACAAGCCGGTGCTTTTCTGGAGGTAAATCTTTCCAGTGCTTCTCACCAAGGAGATTTTATGGTTGGATTCGATGATCTTAAAGGTCTTCTCCAACCTAGATGGTTCTGTGATTCCAATCTGCGGTCATTTCACTTCGGTGCTGGTGCTTCCATCCACCCTCACTCCTGTTTCTAACCCAAGGACTTCCAATCCCCTCCCCCAAGTAATTTATTAAAGACCAAAACAACGATCACTTTTCCTGGAGCTGCATTAATTGTGGAGCTCTTCCAGCCCCGTGGAGCCCCCGAGCCCTGGCTGAACACACGAGCCCGGCGTCCCGCGTGCAAGGGTTTGGTTTGAGTGGTTTCCCTCCCCACACCACACCTGATAAGGGCCCACAGCACCACCACACCCCGAGATAAACCAGATGGGCTCTGATCCTCCAAACCCAATTAAGCCTCATGAAGAAGGAGGGGGTGAAAGGAAGGCAGAAAGAAACCACGCCGTGCGTAACCGTTTCCCTTGGAAAATCTTGCTGCTTCCCTCTCTTCGTCGTATCTCCGTGTGTGTATGGAGAAAGAGGTCTCCTGAATTTTCCAAGCTACCTTCTGGCTCTTCTCCTGTGGATGGGCTCCCAAGCCCCCGTGCAGCAGCACATCCAGGAGAAGGAGCGCCTGGAGATCTTCTCCTGGTCCCACTGTTTCTTAAGAGTATTAGAAGACACAAGGAGATGGGGTGAAGGTGTTTGAAAAGAGGTCTCCTCTAGAAATTCAAGTGATGGAGTTGGGAAGAATAAGAAAGCCAGAGGTGGCCACAGACCCCAGGAGCTGCATCCTGGGAAGGCAGAGGGTGCACAACTGTACACGAGAGGTGCTCATCAGTGATGATTTGATAGTCAAATACTGGTGTATGGGCCGATACGGATGGAGGTAGATAGGTAAACAAGCTGTGACCCTACCTGGAGGCATCTCGAGAGGGTCTATCAGCCTTCTGAGCTCCGTGCCAGAGCTGCTAAGCACATGGCACACGGGGCAGAGAGCAGCCCAGCTGCTAAGGTCTCATTTCTACCCCAGCAACTTTTTTATTCCTCTTCCTCTTTTGACTTACTGAACGAATAAACAGACTTGGGAAGGAGGGAAAGAAACCACCTCATGCGCACGACTTGGTGGCCCTCTGCACAGCTCGGGGTTGATAGGAGCAGCTTGGAAAAAGACAATGAGACAGGAAAAAGTTAAAAAACTTTTGACAAGGGTATGGAGTGATGGGATGAGGGGCAACAGGTTCAAACTGCCAGAGGGGAGATTGAGATTGGATATCAGGAGGAAATACATCAACTCCTGGGTTCAGTTCTGGGCCCCTCATGACAAGAAGGACATTGCGGGGCTGGAGAGCGTCCAGAGAAGGGATCGGAGCTGGGGAAGGGTCTGGAGCACAAGTGTGACCAGGAGAGGCTGAGGGAAGTGGGGGTGTTCAGCCTGGAGAGAAGGAGGCTGAGAGGAGACCTTCTGCTCTCTGCAACTCCCTGACAGGAGGTTGGAGCCAGGGGGGGTCGGGCTCTGCTCCCAAGGAACGGGTCAAAAGATAAGAGCCTCAAGCTGTGCCAGAAGAGGTTTAGACTAGATGTTAGGAAAAATGTCTTCACTGAAAGGGCTGTCAGGCATTGGAACGGGTTGCCCAGGGAGATGGTGGAGTCCCCATCCCTGGAGGTGTTCAAAAAATGTATAGATGAGGCCCTAAGTGACATGGTTCAGTGGCAGACTTGGCTGTCCTAGGGAAATGGTTGGACTTGATGATCTTGAAGATCTTTTCCAACCTAGATAATTCTGTGAAATTGTTTGGTGTGAGGGTGGTGAGAGCCTGGCCCGAGGTGCCCAGAGAAGCTGTGGCTGCCCCTGCCTGGCAGTGTTGAAGGCCAGGTTGGATGGGGCTTGGAGCACCCTGGTGTGGTGGGAGGTGCCCCTGCCCATGGCAGGGGTGGCACTGGATGAGCTTTAAGGTCTCTTCCAACCCAACCCAGTCTGGGATTCTGTTTGGTTTTTAGCAGCACAGTGGGCACACGAGCTGCCCCCAGGCAGATGGTGCTGCAGAACCACACGTGATACTACGAGGGCAAGTTCTGCTGGTGTCTCGGGGCTGGCTCGGGGCTAGGAAGGGATGCTGATCCGAGCCATGCACCCAACAGGGCTGTTGGGACATACAACTTATTTACAGCTTTGGCCCTGCCCTAGATGTTTTGGGAGTGAATGAACACAATGAAGTGGCACCCGTGGTTCTCATCCTCAGATTCCCCAAATCTTTTGGAAAAAACAAAAAATCCCACATCCCCAGTAGGATGCTGCCAGCTCTTGAATTCAGGAATTTCTGTTTCTTATGAAGGGGATACGTGGGCTACTTCTGACCCAGATACCAGCCCCATAGGGCAAGCACAGCCACACTCTGCATTGCCACCACCTGCTCTGCTCTCCACTGCAAACCACGACGGGAACCTCCTCGTCTCTGCCAGGGGAGGTTTCAGTTTCACGACCCCCGTGTTGGGTTTTCCTCCCCATCACTCCCCAAAGCCCAGCCCAAAGGCTGACAAGTCTGAGGAGAAGAGGAGACTGAGAGGAGACCTTATTGCCCTCTACAACTGCCTAAAGGGAGGTTGTAGTGAGGCTGGTGTTGGTCTCTTCTCCCCAGTTGCTGATGACAGGATGAGAGGAAATGGCCTCAAGTTCCATCAGGGGGAGTTTAGGTTGGGGATTAGGAAGAAGTTCTTTCCTGAGAGGGGGGTTGGGCACTGGAATGGGCTGCCCAGGGAGGTGGTGGAGTCCCCGTCCCTGGGGGTGTTCAACAAACGGGTTGATGAGGCACTTGAGGCCACGGTCTGATGGTCTAATGGTCAGGAATATGATGGGATAAAGGTTGGACTTGATGACCCTGGAGGTCCCTTCCAACCAGAATGATTCTATGATTCTATGATTCTAAGTCACCGGGCAGAGCTTTGGCTGCTTGAAGACAACCAGGAGCTGTTTTTAAGGCAGACCCACACTTGCGTGGTGGAGTCAAGCAGTGGCTTCAGCTGTGGTTCCTCTGGGGCAGGGACACAGGGCGACCCTTCAGGAAGAAACCCAAGCAACAAGCTCCAGCCCAATTTCTAAAAATGGTTATAGCATCACATGGCAATAGGCTGTCCTTCATTCCTCCACACAGATGGATCCCTGAGCTCTGGATATAAACCCAGCATTGTTGTAGCCAGGATATTGTGCTGTGCTCCTCTGGGTCGTGAGCCCAGAGCTACAGCAAGTCACCCTGCCCCAAAAGCTCCTTTGTGGCTCTCATTAACACTTGTACTCCCCAGTGCTTTTTAGGTTGAGCTCAGGGTTAATGCAACATCCCCGGCCACTCGCTGGGAGCTGGTGGTCTGCACTGGGAGCTCTGTTACCAGTTCTCAGGGCAGCCCATGACACAGCTCTGCAGCACCCCAACTCTGGCTGAGCACCAAACAGACCCCACTGTGCAGGATAAGGCTTTAAACACAAGAAAAAGCTGAACAGGGAGGGTAGAAATCAAACCCAAGACATCTCCCTTATCAGGAGAGGCTGAGGGAGCTGGGGCTCTTTAGCTTGGAGAAAAGGAGACTGAGGGGTGACCTCATCCATGGTTACAAATCTGTAAAGGGTGAGGGTTAGGACGATGGAGCCAAGCTTTTTACAGTGCTGACCAATGATAGGACAAGGGGCAATGGATGCAAACTGGAGCCCAGGAGGTTCCATGTGAATCTCAGGAAGAACTTCTTTCCTGTGAGGGTGCCAGAGCACTGGACCAGGCTGCCCAGAGAGGTTGTGGAGTCTCCTTGGCTGGAGACATTCAAACCCTGCCTGGATGCGTTCCTGTGTGATGGACTCTAGGTGACCCTGCTCTGGCAGGGGGGTTGGACTGGATGAGCTTTCAAGGTCCCTTCCAACCCCTAGGATTCTGTGATTCTGTGTGATTCTGTGAAGAGACCAAAGGAGAAAGGATTTCCACTTGTGGCACTGGCACTGCACCACTTCAAGTGGTTCACGGCCGAGTTTCACCCCCAGGCTTGACTCAAGCTCTGATTTTAGATTCCCTTTGAAAATAAAGTCTGCAAATAAACCCATTCAATTTCATACAGAACAAGGAACTATCAACATTTTTTTTGGCTTGTATTTATTTATAAATGGCTTGAAACAACACCCACCCACATGTAGCAGGGGTTTGCCCTACCAGTAACTCCAAACAGGCAAGAGACCGACCCTGCTTTTACTTCTTGCTGCAGCAAAGAATAATGTCAGCTCTGTTGTAGCTCTCAGGCTGGATAAAACTGAGAGTTTTGGCACAACCCCACCCCCCCAAGCACCACTGAACTCCGTGGTGACTCACCAGATCTAAGGATGGGGAGAATTACAGCAGAAAATCTTTGTGTGCATCATGTTTGGAAGCATTAAGCATCTCCTTAAGGGTGATGCTGCATCACAAAGGGGATACAGGGAATGGTTCTGCAGCCCTGGAGGTGCCACGTCCTGCTCTGTACCACCCAAATTCCCCCAAACAGCCCAAGACCTCAGACTCAAACGTTTTTCTGTCATGGTTTTGTTAGAGCTGTTGGTGTTTCTGTTGGTCAGCAGGACAAAACCTGAGGGACTCATCATGGCAGTAGCAGGATCCCCACAACGCTGCAAGAGGAGCCCTACCATGGGATTTTTGTAACCTCTGGAAATATTAGAGATGGAAACTGGAGCCAAAAGTCATGGACAAGACCGACTCATGGATGGAAAATCTTTGACTGAGCTGTGGTGCCAGATGTTGCGTGCAGCTGTGGGGCTTCACTTGAATCCATCACGGTGATCTCTTGCAGTCTTCAGATGACCAAACACAAGAGGGCCCAGCTTCCTTCAGGGGCTTCTGGTTTGTCTCATTAGTGGAGACCCTGATCCAGCAGGAAAATAAGTCATTTGGTTCTCTGGAATTCCACTCTGCACCACCATATCCTTTGTTTAAAAATACAAAATGCTGCTTGAAATGGTTGTGTTTGTATTTAAAACCACATCTTCTCAGTTTGAGGAGCTGTTGGAGAGAGCCCAGAGGAGGCCACGGAGATGCTCCAAGGGCTGGAGCAGCTCTGCTTTGGGGACAGGCTGAGAGAGTTGGGGGTGTTCAGCCTGGAGAAGAGAAGGCACCGGGGAGACCTTGGAGCACCTTCCAGTGCCTGAAGGGGCTCCAGGAAAGCTGGAGAGGGACTGATGCCAAGGGCAGGGAGTGATGGGACGAGGGGGAACGGGTTCCAACTGCCAGAGGGGAGATGGAGATGGGATGTGAGGGAGAAATTGTTTGGTGTGAGGGTGGTGAGAGCCTGGCCCAGGGTGCCCAGAGAAGCTGTGGCTGCCCCTGCCTGGCAGTGTTGAAGGCCAGGTTGGCTGGGGCTTGGAGCACCCTGGTGTGGTGGGAGGTGTCCCTGCCCATGGCAGGGGGTTGGGACCGGATGGGCTTTAAGGTCCCTTCCAACCCAAACCAGTCTGGGATTCCATGATTCATTCTTAATTTGCTCAGGTCCCGCACCCAAGTGAAATTGAGCCTCCAGCCAGGACTGCCAACCCCCACAGACCCCATGTCCCTGCCTTCAGGACAATTATTTGTTTGACACAATTCATTACCTAAGCTTTAGAAGAAAAAATCAGCAGTGAAGGTGCCAAGTACTCAGGTGCCCTCCAGTGCCCTCAGCATTGGGGTGCAGACTCCGAAAGCCCAGTGCAGACAAATGTGAAAGCCTCTGACTTGTAAATACTGTGATGGGCAGCAGCTACATCAAGTGCTGGACCAGATACAACTTTAGGCAGCCAGTGCAGCACTTGATGTAGCACTTGATGCTCTGTGGTCACCACCAGAAGAGACTCCTACCTCTAGAAAGGCAACTTGGAGGCTCCTGCCCCATCATCCAGACAAACACGAGGAGGGAGGGAGTGCAGGAAGCACGAGGGTGACAGATTAAACAGTGATTTGCATGGAAGAGGTTCCTCTGGCAGGGCTAAATGTGATTCTTTTCCCGTCCTAGATCACGCTCTTTGCTGCATTAAACCAAAGAAGTGAAACCTGTTCCTGCAGATCAGATGACGGTCAGGCACGCGGTGCCTGAGATGATCTCCCAGGCTTGGCCACAGGAGACAACTAGGGCAAGAGCAGGAGCTTGGCTTTGTCTCTAAGGCCAAGTGTAGCCACAGCACAGTCTCACCACATCTGGTGGAGCCCACTGAGCAGTGAAACTTATCCTGGCTGCCACAGCATCCAGGAACACATCAGAAGACCATGCGTGTTGACGGGTCCAGGATACCAGGAGCATCAGCTGCAACAAGCATTAACAAGACAAGCTACAATGAGCCATCTAAACCTAACTCTTGAGATACATAGCTGCTCCCTCCCAAATCCCAGACTTCTCACAAGGAACACCAAAGAAATCCATCTGCCATCCCTTGGGGAAGCTCCGTGCTCCAGGTGAGACAGTCCCCTGGGAAAAAACGAGATCTATTTTCTTTTTCTACTGCCAGTGCTGGCCTGCAGCATTAACAAAGCCCAACTTTTCACCAGTGGCAAAATAACACCCTCCAAGGCAGCGTGCACACGGGGCTCCACTCTGCATCCATGTAAATCCCCAGCAGAGCTCCCAGCACTTCCAGGGGACAGGTTTTGCAGCAGCTCCAGCTGGGATGAAGTGCACTTGTGTTCCCACCATACCCTCAAAACCCGAGATGATCCCTTCTCCATCTCTGACACATCAGCAGATTAATTCTTTTATTTTGTTTCTAATAGAGGAGATAATGATTTTCAGGGGCTTTTCCCCTGCTTTGAGCAGCTGCTTCCCCGATGCTGTTGATCCACACAATGAACTGGAAGCTCCCTCTGCATATGCTGTTTGTTCTGGTTGGATTTCGGGAGGGAAGCGCCGCGCTTCCGAGCACCCAAGTGCCAGCAAAAACTGAGAACAAGAAAACAGAACTCGAGTGCCAAGACATTACAGATATCACACAGCCAACCTCTGAGATGCAGAGGAGCTTCTGGGGTGAGGAGGAATAAAACCCATGCTCAGAGGGAGATCCCCACTTCCATGCAGGACAGGGAAGCTCCGAGAAGGCAGGTGGGGAGGGAGGGACCTCCTGGAGGTGTGCAGGAATATTCTGGATTAACCCAAATGACACGTGGCAGCTGTAAAAGCTTTCAAGAGGAGCAAGAAGGTGATGCACAAGCAAGTTCAAAGCTTTTCTTTTCACAGAATCACAGAATCCTAGGGGTTGGAAGGGACCTTGAAAGCTCATCCAGTCCAACCCCCCTGCCAGAGCAGGGTCACCTAGAGTCCATCACACAGGAACGCATCCAGGCGGGGTTTGAATGTCTCCAGCCAAGGAGACTCCACAACCTCTCTGGGCAGCCTGGTCCAGTGCTCTGGCACTCTCACAGGAAAGAAGTTCTTCCTGAGATTCACATGGAACCTCCTGGGCTCCAGTTTGCATCCATTGCCCCTTGTCCTATCATTGGTCATTGCTGTAAAAAGCCTGGCTCCATCGTCCTGCCCCTCACCCTTTACATATTTGTAACCATGGATGAGGCTACCCCTCAGTCTCCTTTTCTCCAAGCTAAAGAGCCCCAGCTCCCTCAGCCTTTCCTCACAAGGGAGATGTTCCACTCCCTTCATCACCTTTGTGGCTCTGCGCTGGACTCTCTCAAGCAGTTCCATGTCCTTCTTGAACTGTGGGGCCCAGAACTGGACACAGGACTCCAGATGTGGCCTCACTAGGGCAGAATAGAGGGGGAGGAGAACCTCTCTTGACCTACTGACCACCCCCTTTCTAATGCACCCCAGGATGCCATTTGCCTTCTTGGCCACAAGGGCACACTGCCTTTTCCTCTAAGGTTGTATCTCCTAACCAAGTGGCTCAAAACCCCTGCAAGCCTCTGAAGAGTTAAAAAGTAGTTATGGAGCCTGGCACGATTCAAATTCTGGGAGAGGATATTTAAATTGCAGGGAAAGCTGAGCTTGTCCAACTGGATAGTCAGACCACAAGTTCCCCCAAACAGGGCTTTGATTTTCCAGCCCAACACCTGAAATGCTCTTCTGCTTTCACAAAACACATGTGGAACCACGCTCTTGTTGCACAACATGGCTGGAGGAATAATTCCAGGTACTTCAGTATAAGCTGGAGGGCATTGCTCTGGAAGAGCTGAGGATTTGTCTGGCAACAGAGAAGGAAGATGAGCCTGGTCCCTGGTGGCAATGGTGCCTTGAGAGCCACCCACAGCAGAAGCATCTGCTGAAGCAAGGTTGCTGATGGCTTTGCTCAAGCACATCACTTGATAAAGAAACATGAGCAAATATCTGAGGAAAACATTGAAAACAAGGAGCTTTTGAGGTCCATACAACCAAACCCAGGGTTAATTAGTTGGGTACTTTGTGCTCCTTTTCCAGTCAGTACTTTCAGCCTTATCTGAGGAGTGAACCTGGAGATGGGAAGTTCTCCACGCGTTGCGTCCACGCAGGCTGTTACAAAGAGGTGAGTTCACCTTTGAGGGCTTCTCCCGAATGCTCGACTTCCAGAAGTGTTCTCAGCTCACAGAGCCTTCTCTGACATGTCCAGCTGCCCAAAAGTCATCTCTTATTATTTCTGTATCCTCGCACTCCCCCTGTGCTGCTCCAACACTTCCAATAATCACCACTGCTTCAACACCTTTCCTTTCCCCAGCTCCCCTGTTGTCAGTCACCTTTTCAAATGTGCTGCCAGAGGGAAATAAAACCTGAACACATTTTGCTCAGCCTGTGACCTTTGGCAGGTGAGTACTGGGAGGGGAGATGCCCCCACCATGAAAGGCATCCTCTATGCAGGAGTCACCGCGTGCTTCAGCTGTACAACCGGAATAACATCGGAAAGCCACTGACACCCTGGGCTGCATCCCCACAGCGTGAGCAGCAGGGCCAGGGAGGGGATTCTCCACCCCCACTCTGCTCTGTGAGACCCCCCCTGCAGTGCTGGGACCAGCTCTGGGGTTCCCAACACAAGGACGGCACGGAGCTGTTGGAGAGAGTCCAGAGGAGGCCACAGAGATGCTCACAGGGCTGGAGCAGCTCTGCTCTGGGGACAGGCTGAGAGAGTTGGGGGTGTTCAGCCTGGAGAAGAGAAGGCTCCAGGGAGACCTTGGAGCACCTTCCAGTGCCTGAAGGGGCTCCAGGAAAGCTGGAGAGGGACTGGTGCCAAGGGCAGGCAGTGATGGGACGAGGGGGAACGGGTTCCAAGTGCCAGAGGGGAGATGGAGATGGGATGGGAGGGAGAAATTGTTTGGTGTGAGGGTGGTGAGAGCCTGGCCCAGGGTGCCCAGAGAAGCTGTGGCTGCTCCTGCCTGGCAGTGTTGAAGGCCAGGTTGGATGGGGCTTGGAGCAACCCGGTGTGGTGGGAGGTGTCCCTGCCCATGGCAGGGGGTTGGGACTGGATGAGCTTTCAGGTCACTTCCAACCCAAACCAGTCTGGGGTTCTACACACAGTACACCAGAGCTCCTAGTTACTACTTTTGGAGGGGCCTACACATCCCCACGTCCCTTCTCCACTAAGCCAGGCTGCAGTTCAAAGCTGGTTTTACCAGACCAGTGTGTGTGGGATCCAAGAGCTCCCAGATTTGGATTCTTTTCCTAAGGAAAACAACCTGAGCTCTGCTGCAGAGCAGAGCACTGAGACACGGGGGCACTTGGAGCCACCCTGCCCTTTGCTCCCTGCCTGAACCATCCCTGATGTGTCTGCTGGCCCAGCCAGGCACAAATGACTGTGCAGAACTATTGCACATGGGTACGTGTGTGCTTCCACAGCCCGAGCTGGGCAATCACTGCTCCACAGCTCACACAGGGACCATGCTGCAGCTTTGTCCCATGTGTTGGTTTTCAAAGAGTCATTGATTGACAGGAGCCAGCTCAATGGGCTCCTAAGAAGGGCAGGAATGGGCTGAGAACAAGGTTGCTGCTTCACTCCCCAGAGCAGAAAGCAGCACACACCAACCATGAGCTGCTTCTGGTTTACATCTCAAAAAAACCCAACCCACTGTTGTTTGCTCTGGAACTGACAACTGCCAGGGCTGAACACCAAGCTGCAGCTTTGCTGGAAACCAGGCTTCATGGGACTTCAACCCTATAATGAGACTTCAAAAACTCATAATAAAGGGAAGAACATTTCCAACCCAAAGCAAATCCCAGAAGCAAAAGCCTCCTCTGGATGCTGTTGGAGGTCAAGGGGTGATTACGCATCTCAAAACTCCGCAGGTGACATTAAGGGACATGAAGGGATGCTGCACGGGTGTGGGTTGGGAAGAACTCAGCCATCCCCCAACAGCAGCTGCTCAGGGCACGTCCTCACCACCCCGTTGGGTTCCTGAGCTGTGGGCCTGCTTTGGGAAAGGGAAGGCGAGCGGCCCCGGCAGCGGAGCCTCGGCGAGCCGGGCTGAGCAGTAACCAGTAGCAACTGTGCCTAATCCAGCCCGGAGACAAAACTGCCAGAGCTCATTCATAGCCACGTCACGTGCTGAGCACAGTCTGTGCAGGGCCACCACGGCTGCACATTCATTTTTTTTTCCAGTTTCAGCTTAGTTTCAGGGCAGTTTTTTTGTTGTTGTTCAAAAAAAGCAGCATATTGAAAGCGGTTTTTCCCAAGATGCCATTTCAATAGATGAGGTTGGGATCAGTCTAAAGGATGCACAGATCTTTTTCCATTTATTTCAGTGCTTTATTTCCAGAGCATTGAGAAATTACCAAGAAAGAAGCTGCTCCAGTGCTGACGTTCTTGATTTTCTGAAAGAATCACAAGAAAGAAGGGAAAAATCCTGTTGGAAAGGATGGAATCGGCAGTGGCTCTGCCCCATGTTCAGGTGACAGCATGAAAAGCCACCTAAATGTCACAATAATGCCAGCATCACATCATCTGTTAGGTGTCCTGAAAGCAATGAATGTCAAGACTGGAAGCAAAAAACCTTAGGAATGAGTGTTTTCTACTGACATTTCAGAAGAGACATCACCAGCCACACGGGCTAATGACCCGGGACCAAAATTCACCCCAGAGCTCATCCAGATTTTTGGTAGCTTCTTCAACAGCTTTTGCTTTTGATTTTTAATTCTAATTTAGCTGATTTGAAGTTGAGAAAGCCAAGATTAAATGAGGATGGAAAAGCTTCCCCCTCCCTGCTTTTGATCCATGAATACGATGGAGGTGGGACCGAACCAGATGCACGTGGAAAGACAAGGAGAACCTTGAGATGTGTGGCAGCTGCACAAATCCAGGTGTATTTGTCCCTTTTCCTCTCTGGGCACACCCAGCACCAGGCAAGGAAGGAGATTCAGCAGCCTTCCAGCATCGCCCAGGAGGTCAGGCAGAAGAGAGACTTCATGGGACTGCATGGTAGGAGGACATGAGACAACGGGCAGAAGATGAAACAAGAGATGTTCAAACTGCAGGGAGGTGGTGGAGTCACCGTCCCTGGGGGTGTTCAAAAAACGGGGTGGTGAGGCACTTGAGGCCATGGTCTGATGGTCTGATGGTCAGGAATATGATGGGATAAAGGTTGGACTTGATGACCCTGGAGGTCCCTTCCAACCATAATGATTCTATGATTCTAAGCTTTTCCACTGCCAGGGTGACCAGGTTACCCACAGAGGTTGTGCAATCTCCATCCTTGGAGGTTTTCAAGACCTAGCTGGATAAAAAGCTCTGAGTAATCTGGTCCAGCCTCAGAGCTGACGCTGCTTGGAGCAGGAGGTGGGATTGGAGATCTCCTGAGGCCTCGTCTAACCACCTGAAGCACCCTGTGAGCCTGTCGGGAAGAGAAGAGAAGAGAAGAGAAGAGAAGAGAAGAGAAGAGAAGAGAAGAGAAGAGAAGAGAAGAGAA
>VZRW01008815.1:95738-113421 GCA_013398125.1 Aegotheles bennettii
AGGAAAGGAAAGGAAAGGAAAGGAAATAGAAAAGACAAATCCCCTCAATTCTTTCTGCTGCTGGTTGAACAACAGCAGCCATTGTCAGGAAGTGTTTTACAGCTCTGAACGTCACATTGAGAGTCTGGTCATGCCAGGGGGGAAGCCTGCTGCTGCCACGGCCCAGCACAAAACCCTTTATTCACGGCGCCAGGCAAAGCCGAAGAGGAAGCCGGTGGGTGTGACGGCCACACTTGGTACAGTGATACCAGAAGGAGCAGGCAAGGGGGCTTGAATTTTTGGGGGTGTAAGGTAGAAAAACTACCAGGAGCATCACACAGAGCCAGGTGAGGGTAAGAGACCAAAAGCTTTGGCTCGATGTCGCTGCAGAGGAATTGCACGGGGGGTGAGCAGAGCTGGAGACCTTCCCAGCATGGAGAAAGCAAGGAGGGAGCTTTAGATGAGGTGAAAACTGGGCTGCTCAGTGGACAAGAAACCGTTCCCTGCCTGATTGCAAGTGTGTGAAGGGAAACGGGGCTCTGGAGGTGAAACAAAGCCCAGCCACCTTGGACCCCCAGCAGGCAGGAACGGAGCTCGGGAGCACCCGAAAATCATGAATTGAAAAATCAACAGCAGTTAGAAAAAGCAGCAGGGCCTTCCCCACAGTGTGTTACGTTACACAGCAAAACTGGACGGGTTGCAATCTTCCTCTGCCGCACCCTGAGTGCCAGGTTTCAGGTTACTTCACCTGCAAGAACTTTCTCTGCAGTGCTTTATTCCCAGCGTCTCCAGGAACACCCAACCCCTCACGGGCAGCCTCTCATCTGCAGAGCTTCAAAACGTCCTGCAAAGAGAGCAAGTGTCACTTCCTTCCCCCTCCCACGCCCCCCTGCACCGACGAGGAAGTTATAACCTAAGTGAAATAATAAATATAATAGGGAAGGCAGAGTCCCTGTGTCTCTCTGACCTACAGGATCCATCCCTCCAGCCTCCGACTCAGGAAACAGCTTCTCATCGCCGGGTATCAAAGCTCCTCCCAGTGTTGGCATCTCCACCTCTCCTGCCTGCAGAACGAGTTTAAGCACTGAGGGTTTGGTTTGGGTTTTTTTTTAACCAATTTGTGGATGTTTGCACCTCATCCGGCATCAGTGCTCACAGCTTTTCCAGCTGCCACTGCACATCTCCTGGATCTGGTTACCATCAGCAAACATCCGAGCAGTAATCCTGGATTTATCGCTTCAGCTTCCTGATAACTCCCCACGGCTGCTCCCTCAAAGCCCAGAGATCCAGGTCACCACCCTGGGCAAGGGAACCTCAGGGCATTTTGAGAGCTGAATCGTTATATCTCCCCCATGATCACAATTCACCCTGAAAACATTTGGTGAAACCTATCAGAAGGTTTCTTGATACAGGTGCACAGAGTCTACCACCACTCCTGCCCACACAATCTTCTCTAACAGCCAAATAATGATATCACAGAATCATTGAGCCCCAGAGTGGTTTGGGTTGGAAGGGACCTCAGAGATCATCCAGTCCCAACCCCCTGTCATGGGCAGGGACACCTCCCACCACACCAGGGTGCTCCAAGCCCCATCCAACCTGGCCTTCAACACTGCCAGGCAGGGGCAGCCACAGCTTCTCTGGGCACCCTGGGCCAGGCTCTCACCACCCTCACACCAAACAATTTCTCCCTCCCATCCCATCTCCATCTCCCCTCTGGCACTTGGAACCCGTTCCCCCTCGTCCCATCACTCCCTGCCCTTGGCACCAGTCCCTCTCCAGCTTTCCTGGAGCCCCTTCAGGCACTGGAAGGTGCTCCAAGGTCTCCCTGGAGCCTTCTCTTCTCCAGGCTGAACACCCCCAACTCTCTCAGCCTGTCCCCAGAGCAGAGCTGCTCCAGCCCTTGGAGCATCTCCGTGGCCTCCTCTGGACTCTCTCCAACAGCTCCGTGTCCTTCTTGTCTTGGGGAGGTGGCCCCAGCACTGCAGGGGGGGTCTCACAGAGCAGAGCAGAGGGGGAGAATCCCCTCCCTGGCCCTGCTGCTCACGCTGTGGGGATGCAGCCCAGGATCCCGGGGGCTTTCCAGGCTGTGAGCTCACACTGCTGGCTTGTGTTGGGCTTCTCATGAACCAACACCAAGTCCTTCTCCTCGGGGCTGTTCCCAATCCGTGCGTGTGATTGCCCTGACCCATGTGCAGCTCCTTGCACTTGGCCCTGTTGAACCTCATGTGGTTAACCACTCAGAGCAGAGAGCTGCATGTAAACATCCCCTTCAGAACTTGCTGTTTTTAAGAGACTGCCTTTTATTCTCAATTTGAAAGAGCAGCAGTGGGCAGAGGGACTGTCCTGTGGTCACTGGCGAGGTCAGTGGGAGGGAGCCACAACCCACTGTGCTGAACCCATTGGGTACCACTGCCCACTGAATGGGAGAAAGCATAAGGAGATCCTGAAGGCAAGTGCTGAAGTAGTGGGGCAGGGGGTCTGTCCTCTTTGGGATGCTCTGCAGAGCCTGGACAGGCAGCCCATGAAGGTTTCCATCCAACCCATGTGCCAGGGTGGAAAAAGGGGGAGAAACTGCTTTTTTCATAGAATCATAGAATCATTATGGTTGGAAGGGACCTCCAGGGTCATCAAGCCCAACCTTTATCCCATCATATTCCTGACCATTGGACCATTAGAGCATTTTGTGCTCTCCCCCATGTGCAGCTCTGAGCAGAGCTGGGCAGGTGCTCCTGATGGGAGTGAGGATGGGGCTGAGGGCACACTGTGGTGGATCAGCTGCATCCCCAGCAGCACAGCCGTGTTGGAGGGAGGGGATTCTGCCCCTGTGCTCTGCCCTGGTGAGACCCCCTTCTGGAGCTGCATCCAGCTCTGGAGTCCTAAGCACAAGAAGGACATGGAGCAGGTCCAGAGGAGGCCACAAAGATGATCAGGGGGCTGGAATACCTCTGCTCTGGAGACAGGCTGAAAGAGTTGGGGTTGTTCAGCCTGGAGAAGGCTCTGAGGAGACCTTATTGCAGCCTTTCAGTACTTAAAGGGGGCTTATAAGAAAGATGGGGACAAATTTTTCAGCAGGGGCTGTTGTGATAGGACAAGGGACAACAGTTTTAAACTGAAAGAGGGGAGGTTCAGGCTAGATCTAAGGAAGAAATGTTTTACAATGAGGATGGTGAAACCCTGGCCCAGGTTGCCCAGAGAGGGTGGAGATGCCCCATCCCTTGAACCATTCATGGTCAGGTTGGACGGGGCTCTGAGTAACCTGATCTGGTTGGAGATGTCCCTGCTCACTGCAGGGAGCTGGATGAGCTTTGAAGGTCCCTTCCCACCCAAACCATGCTGTGATTCTGTGACTGGAGCCACACCATCTCCACGTCCAGGACAAATGGAAACAGCAGCAGCAGCCACGGTTGCAGCCCCAAGACCACCCTGACCTTTGGTGTTGATAATCCTGTAACTCAAGGGCCTTTTGAGACATCTGACCCTGCTCAAAAGTTGTCCTTCCTTACATGAAAGGTGGTCAGAGCCAGCCAGTGGCAGCAAGATCACTTGATAGCCAAGAGCTCCCAGCTTCCTCCCAGGCACTCAGGCTGGAGAAATAACAAGGATTTAAAGCAGATGATGGAGTTTTTAGAAGATAATCCATTCCTCATGAGGTCTTATTATTTGGTATCTTTAAGCCATGCAGTATCCCATGTTCCTCAAAGAGCTCGAGGTGACACAGAGAACACAAGGCAGCCTGTGCCTCTCTGGGGGCACAGGGCAATGCTTGTCCTAATCCAAATATTATTATTGAGCTGATGTAACGCTGATCCAGAGATAACTTCACTCTCTCCCACTCCAGCCTTCCCCCATTGCCACTGGGGTTCATGACAGCGCAGGTTATTTTCATGCAGTAGCTCCAGGAAAGCAATCATGGGGCTATGTTTTTAAAATTCAGTAGCACACCCATGAACAATCTCATTTTTTAACCATTTTCACGTCTGCTGAGCCTACGACTCCACCACAAGGTGAATGAGACACCTCCTCCACCAGTGTGAAACCCAGAGCCTCCTGAAATCAGGGAAGCTGAGCTCAGTAACTGCCATCTTCAGAACACAATCCTAAAAGAACAAAGGGTTTTGGGTGAACAAAATTCTGCATCTTCTTTGGGCACTGAATAAACTTTCCTACAGGCTTCAGGCACTTATGGAAACCACCCAGGCAATGCCCAGTTTTCTGCTTCCAGAAGAGATTGATGGGTTAGAAACCAACATGAAAGACCACCTGCTACATTTCTTGAAAGTATTTTATCACTTCTCACTAATCACTGGGTTTGGACTGCAAATTTCTCCCTGAAACTCTGAAAATGAAAATTCCATCCACCAGATTCAGTAGAGTGAAGCAGAGAGACAACTGGACCTGGAGGAAAACTTCAGTGTAAACATTTTTGAGTTGTGTTAAAGGACCAACAAGCAGGGTTGCTGCTGAATCCAGGTACGTGCAGATGGTGACCACCATCATTTTGAAAGAGAATCACAGCATCACAGAATCAGTGAGGTTGGAAGGGACCACACCGGGGCATCTGGTCCAACCTCCCTGCCCAAGCACATGGCACAGGATTGCATCCAGATAGGTCTTGAATATCTCCAGTGAGGGAGACTCCACAACCTCTCTGGGCAACCTGCTCCAGTGTGTGGGAACTCACACAGCAAAGAAGTTCTACCTCAAGTTCAGGCTGAACTTCTGTGCCTCAGTCCCTGCCCATTGCCTCTTCTCCTATTGGCCTGGCTCCATCCTCTGGACACCCACCCTATAGGTATTTATACACATTAATGAGGTCCTCTCTCAGTCACCTCTTCCCGAGGCTGAACAGGCCCAGCTCCCTCAGCCTTTCCTCAAAAAAGAGATTCTCCAGACCCTTGACCAATTTAGTGGCTCATCATTGGACCTGCTCCAGGAACTCCATGACTCTCCTGTGCTGTGGAGCCCAGAATTCCACACAGGACTCCAAATGTGGCCTCACCAGGGCTGAGTAGAGGGGCAGGATCACCTCCCTCGACCTGCTGGCAATGCTCTTCCTAACACACCCCAGAATTTCAGTGGCCTTCTTGGCCACAAGGACACACCGAGTACTCATGGACAACTTATTGTCCACCAGCAGCCCCAGGTCCTTCTCCACAGTGCTGATCTCCAGCAGGTCGGCGCCCAGCCTGTACTGGTGCATGGGATTGTTTCTTCCCAGCTACAGGACCCTGAAATTTCTCTTGTGAACTTCAGAAGGTTTTTTTCTGCCCATGTCTCCAACATATCCAGGTCCCTCTGAAGGTCCACACAACCCTCTGAGGTATTGGCCACTCCTCCCAGTTTTGTATCATCAGCAAACTCGCTGAGGAGGCATCTACCCCCTCTTCCAAGTCATTGATGAACAAATTAAACAACACAGAGTCCTGGGGGACACCAGTAGTGACAGACCTCCAACTGGACACTGTATCATTGATCACATTGAAAGCCAAGTTGAAGTAGTTTGAATTTAAGATAGGAGGGGCTTTAGGGTAAAAAAAAAAAAGCTACAATTTTAAAATGTTCAATGTACAAATCAGCCCTGGGTGGATTTGCACTAACCAGCCTCAATGAAGCCACACGACCTTCATCCTTATCTCTCCTTGGCCTGTCGAGAAGCTGTTTCCACCCAGCTTTCTCCACCAGCTTCATGAAAGGATTTCATTGCAACCAACGCCGAGGCGAAGAGAAAGAATGACTTCAAAATCCAAATAAAGCTCTTTTGCTTTTTTCCTTTTTACCACGTAATGGCGAATAACAAACATATCTGTGGTTTACAGAGGAGGTAATAAATAAAAGCTACAGTCACAAATCAACCCAAAAAAAGACACTTAAGTCATTCAATCCACCACCCCAGGACGGCTGCAGCCCCATGGGACAATTCTTGGTTTTGTGAAAGACTTGGAGTCCTGAACTGAGGAAGTCCAACACGAAGAGCACTCTCAGATCTTTTCTTTTTTTTTCTTTTCCCTTATAAAATGCAGCCAGCCCTGGTGCTTCCTGAGCTCAGCCTGGCTGCGGGAAAAGCAAGTGGTCCCCAGCAAATGAGCTGCTGATTCCTGAACTGAGCACACCCCTGAAAACAAAAATAAAAGAAGTTGGGTTGGCAAAATGGTTGCGTGTGTTCCTTCCGTCACTGCACGAGGAAGATGGCTGCAACATTTCAGTTTCTAGGAAAAGGAACAGACCCTTGGTATCTTTTTAACCTTCAACTGGGGCATTTCAACCCGTCAGGAAGCTGAGGAGCTCAGTGGTTAAACTTCCCGTGCGATAAAGGCTACAGCAGAACGGTCCCAGGAGATCCGGCAGCAGGACCTGATCCTGGAGATAGCAGTTAAATCTCCTCACCTTCTGCTGCTCTCACCAGACACTGCAGAATTAAGAAAATGAACCCACTCTCCTATAATTTTTCTTTTCTCATTGAGCTGTACGGACACTCGGAATGCGTGGGGTGACTATCTCCATGACTTTGGTGAGCAGAAGCATTTTAGGAGTGGTCACCAAACCAAACAAGTCAGGAGGGGTTGGGTGTCGTGATGCTCTTTTGAAAAATTGTTGTTATTTTTTGATATTTAGAGTTTGGTGTTTTGTACGAAGCCTGTAGCCAGACACAGAAGGCAATGGGGGAAGGAAAAAGCCTGATAACCACACACCCACATGCTCATTTCCAGGATGCATTTCAGAGAAATTTATGGTGAATTAAAGTCATTGTGGCAGGGGAGAGCTTCTCTGAACATCCTAAGTGGTTCCTCTCCCACAGCTGGCTGAAGTCCACCCAGACACACACCCCTCCATGCTCAGGCTTCGGCTCCAAAGCAAGGCCATCCATTAAGACCTTCAGGACTTCCCCACATGCTATGAGGAGGAGAAAACACCAAAGTTTAAGCAAATGGACATTTTGGGGTGTAAATCCAAGACTTGGGCGATCTTGGCTGTGCTGTAGCCACCTCCCCACGGCACAGATGTGACAGCAGCACAATAGCATGAATAATTCCTGTTGCTCACTCCCTACTGAACGACAGCGTTCAGGATCTAAATTAAGAACCAGAAAACCATTAACATCACCATTAACCTCAGCCCCACCCTCACTGCACTGCATAAAAGCTACGTAACCATCCCAAAGATAACATTGTGTGTCACAAATATCACACACAGGAATACGGCGGCCACAGCATTTGTTTCCTGACCTGGGAAAGCTGCTATAATTGTAGTGCATTGTGCTCATGGAGGAGTTGGATTGGGAAGTTGGTTGCCAACAGCCCTTGTTTGCTCTAATTTCCCATCAGGCTCTTCAAAGTCTTTGGGTTCCCAGTCAACGCCGTGGCAATGTTCTGCACCGTGCGGTTCAGCAGGAATTTCACGTTCCCGATGGGAAGAAATCAAGATCATCCCAGGTGTACACGAGCGAGATGCGGAGATGTGGAGTAAATAGAGCAGAAGTTGTGTGTTTGGGAGTTCTGGTGCACGTTTCACAGCTAAGGGCATCTAGACTTAGCTCTTGGAGGCTCTCCATCCAAGTCAAGAGGACAGATATTCTGGAGAGCATTTTGGTTTCCAGTAGCTCGGCTGTTGTATCACACACAGTGCAGTGCTTTGCCATTCCAAACCTGGACACTCTCCAGGGGCTGGTGTGAAATTACTCAAATTCACAGAAACCACCACACCCTTTTGGACAAGGGCTCTGGCCACAGCATTTTCCCCTCCTGGTGGAAGCAATGATGGTGAGCAATATTCTCCCAGGTATTCCCCCATTCCTTCCTAGATAGAGAATTTCATAGAATCATAGAATCACAGAAGGGTTTGGGTTTGAAGGAACCTCAAAGATGATCCAGTGCCAACCCCCTGCCATGGGCAGGGACACCTCCCACCACACCAGGGTGCTCCAAGCCCCAGCCAACCTGGCCTTCAACACTGCCAGCAAGGGGCAGCCACAGCTTCTCTGGGCACCCTGGGCCAGGCTCTCACCACCCTCACACCAAACAATTTCTCCCTCCCATCCCATCTCCATCTCCCCTCTGGCACCTGGAACCCGTTCCCCCTCGTCCCATCACTCCCTGTCCTTGGCACCAGTCCCTCTCCAGCTTTCCTGGAGCCCCTTCAGGCACTGGAAGGTGCTCTAAGGTCTCCCTGGAGCCTTCTCTTCTCCAGGCTGAACACCCCCAACTCTCTCAGCCTGGCCCCAGAGCAGAGCTGCTCCAGCCCTCGCAGCATCTCCGTGGCCTCCTCTGGACTCTCTCCAACAGCTCCGTGTCCTCCTTGTGTTGGGGACCCCAGAACTGGTCCCAGCACTGCAGGGGGGTCTCCTGAGAGCAGAGTAGAGGGGGAGAATCCCCTCCCTGGCCCTGCTGCTCACGCTGCTTTCAACTGCCCAGATCACACATTTGAGCAGTGTAGGTGACACCTCCCTTCCAGTGAGCCCCTAATGATACAGAACTGACAAACACGCTGGTCTTTGAAGTCCTGTCTTTACACCATGGTCTTTCATCTCAATGCAGCCTTCTCCACTTGGTGTTTCCTGGTAACACCAATACCAGCTTTTAGCTCTAAATACTTTTCTACCAAGTGTTGAGAAGGTTAAAAGTGACACTTCCACTCATACTGATATTTTCCAATTAAAATGAACAGACTACAGTGACTCAAATGGACAGTGGTTCTCCAAATGAAGATACCAGCATTTCTGGATGTCTCCAACCAATATGGTAACCTGTTTGCATCTCTTATTCTCGTGGTAACCCACCGGCTTGGGTGTCTTCTTGGTTTCATCTTCAGTTTCTCCCCAGGAAGAACAATCGGTTCCTCATCTACCTCTTCCTTCATTACTTAAGGTCTTCTATAGATTATACAGAGGATTTAATTTTCTGGGCTATTTCTCTGCAGGTCATCAAGTTGGGCTTCTCCTGTCATTTGTGCTTTAGCTGGTTGCTTGCTGAAGACCCCTCAAGGCTCAGCCAGAGCAGAAGCCCAACCTCCCAGAAAGGTTCTGAGGGTGAAGCTGAACATCAGCCATTCCCTAACGATAAATGACTCCCTCATTAGTATTCTGAGCTACATTAGTTCTGCTAATTACAGTGCTGGAGCATCAAAGTGGGGCCGAATCTTCCCATTCCAACTCTTGAAATCCCAATTTCACAGTTTGCAACGTCAGATACTTGCGGGTCTCCAGCCACGGGGTGCTGGTGGCATTGACAGAGGGTTTCAGATGCCCGAGGTGCTGCTGGTAAATCTGCTCATGCCTGTGGAAGAGGCAGAGATGAAGTCACCTGTCCATCCAATGGAGGTTGATGCAGCAGAGGGGTGAAATGACTGCCCAGCATCACACGTGAGGCTTTGGTAATGCCATGACTTCATCTGGGCGGTTGGCATCACCCTACAAATCAAACGTGGATTACCTAAGGAGCACATTTGTGCTGCAGATTTTCCCTCAAGCCTGGGAAGTCTGATGATCTCCCTGCTCCACCTCCTCGCTACTCATTTTTCTCAGAACCTGCAAGATTGAAAGACTCTGAAGTTTCTCAAATAGGGTTGAAGCTGCCCACAGTGGTTCAAAAGGTCACTTGGGGTAGAGGGGCTGATAAACACAGACTGTGTCCTGTAATGCTCTTCTGTCTTTAGGAAACTCAGCTTAAGAAGACAACACTTCACTCATCATTATGTGAAAGCTATGGATGACTTTGTTATCACCACAGCTGTCCCCATACCTATCAAATATAAGCATTTTAGCTATTTTTTGCACTCTTTGTCCCTACTGAAAACCACATTCCCCATAGAATCACAGAATGATTATGGTTGGAAGGGACCTCCAGGGTCACCAAGTCCAACCTTTATCCCATCATATTCCTAACCATTAGACCATTAGACCATGGCCTCAAGTGCCTCAACGAACACCCCAACGAACACCAGCAATACATCAGCCCCGATGACCACATCAGAGTAAGACCAACCAAGGCTGGGGAACACTTCTTGTATTTAAAATTCAAGCACAAAGGTGTCGGAGATAGCAAATGGCTCCCAGACACTCAAACAAGGACTGGTGGTAGGATTCTCCAATGCACATGTAGCATTATGGCTTCAGAGGCTTTAGAGGCATCGCGCAGATTAATCAAACAGAATAATGATCTCATAGTGAAGTGCTGAGCTGGAATTAAAGAGATTAATGTTCGGGTCCCAGCTCGAGAACTTCTCACTCTTGGGGAAGTCCAATCAACTCCTGCATCTCGCCTCTCCTTTCCAGAAAACCTTCTTTGAATTACTGATTGCAGAACCTGAGTGAAGATGCCAGAGGGAAAGACCACTCCAAAGAGTTTTTTTATTATTAATTTTCCCTTAATACCCGCTACGAGGCACTGTCTTGTTTTATTCATGATCCTTTGAAGAAAGATGCTCCATCTTTTGGGAATAAAAACATGTTTTATTTTTAATAATATCACCTGTTTCTACGTGTGAAGGACAATTCTGAACAAACACTCATGTGAACATACCCAAACATGTGCAGTCCAATTTCACGTACCAACATGTTAGATGGTGCTTCATTACAACATGTTTGTAGACCCAAAGGTTAGGTCAGGCAAAATTCTGAAGCTAGAGGAGCACTTCTTGGCCAAAGTTCACAGAGGTGAAGAAAGGCACAGCAAGAACTGCTGTCCCATATTGGTTTGTGTATTTTGTGATCTCCCATTGCTAGATCCCTAAAGACATTGGTTCATCCAGAGTTAAAGCAAGGCTTTTGTTTCTCAAGCTCAAGTAAGACATTTAACCCTCATGATGGATTTCCAACTCAGTTACTCCACACCAGCTCACCTGTAACCCCTGAGTGTCCAGCATCTGGCATTTGTAAGAGTTTGGTCATATCCCAATTCCTCTGTAAACCAGAGAGAGATCCAAAAGTTCTTGGAAATGTGGCTTTTTCTGAAGGCTACTCAAAGAAGTTCATAAAGTTCAAAGTCAGGCTGGCAACCTCACCATTGCCCAGAACACAAAACGCAGGCCAGGTTTTGCTGAGGATGAAAAGAAAGGGGAAAGTACGTGGGTGGAAGAAGAACGATGAAGTTCAGTCACATGTCCAACTTTTTTGTTTGTTTGTCTTTTAATCTAAAGCCAAAACTTAGATTGAGTCCAAATTTGTGCTGTGTAGTTTAAAGAGCAAGGGTTGGTTCCTTCAACGTGGAAGGATGCATACAACAGGCAGCCAAAGGACACAGAGAAGAACTTGGAATGAGAAGATAACTGTGCTTATGGTGGTGACCTCTCTGTCATCCACAGCCCAAAAGCTGTCACCATCCAGCACCAGCAAGAGGTGACACAACTGAGACACTAATGACCACAGCCAGCAAACCTCCCCACACTCAGCCTGAAATTGCACTGGGAGGGCTCAGAAATCCCACAAGATTTCAACCAATCTCCAGTTGCCTTGAAAACATAATTAACTTCAATTGTCTCCTGATTTTATCTCCATTTTCTCAGGTCCTGGGCTATTTGGGAAAGCACTCCCTGCACGCACATGTGGGTGCGCACCCCGGGGCGTGCACGGACTTGTCAGGAGCCACCAACTTCCCACTGTGCCTGCTTTTCCCAGAGAACAAATCTCCGTGAGGAAGTTTAACCTTTGGGAAAATCTCCTTCTCCTCCTGTGCAGTCATTGATAATGATTTCTGCTCCCACTGCACCTTGCTGAGATGGATGAGCTCAAACCAAGGGAGCTTCCAAGCTCAGCTTGACCCTGCTGGGCTCAGCTCTTCACTTCCCACAACATTTTCTGACTAACTGCTCTCACAGGGATCTTGACAGAAGATGCTGCCCTTGCAGTAAGGAAGAGATTTTCCTCCCATTTCCACATAAATTGTAAAGTTTCCTGAAAAACAGGACAGGATTCCGAGAAAGCGATGGAGAACCTGGATGGAAAAAAGACCAAGGGAAGTCTGACCCGGGCTCCTGACACTTCCCAGCTCCATCCATTTTCCATTTATTCTTCTCAAGTTCCCCCGCAGCAGAAATCAAATCTCCAAACACCTCTGCTGACTGGAGAATTCCATCCAGAAAAGTAGAGTTTCACCCCCTAAAAACTTTCCTATTCAGTGACAAATTCAGCTTGCTATGAAGATGGAAGCTCCTGAGCCAGCCCAGGCAGGGGTTCACTTACACACCCAAGCGAGAAAGGACAAGAAGAAGGCATGCACACAGCAGCCCTGCCAAAACCTTGGTGGTTTTATCATCTTGAGTTCAAATCAAGACCTCCCGCCCTGCTGCACGCGGGAGAGTTTACACGAAACCTCTCTTGGCAGCAACTCCACCAACAGCTTCCGAGCTGCTGCTCGGTGGCAGCTCCTCGGTGGGTTTTGAGAGCTGAATTTCCTACGGAGTTGTCCTCACCCCACATCCTCTGCTGCCAGCACAGCACTGAAATGGCCCCGTGTGCTCCAACAATGCCCTCGATTTCTTGCAACACAACTGTTTACACAAGCCTAAGGCTCGCCCGAGGCAAGCCTGGTGGCCTGAGGCTTGTGGAGAAGATGAGCTTGCCCTTGCTTTCACTGCAAGGTTTGCACATGATCAGGGACACCTCCCCCCTACGCTTCCTGTGAACCTGTTGGGATCATGAAAATCATGGCTAGGCTTGGCGAACGAAGATTTGGGAAAATAATCATGAAAATAATTATGGTGGAAAAACCTGGGCTAACCCAACCGTGGCTCGGTGAAACCCTCCTGTCCAGAAGGGTGGGCTAGGACAAACACTGAAGCCCTGGAAGTTGAGGTAGCAATGAGCCAGTGCAGCCATCCCAGGCTAGGAAAGGCAGGATTCAAGGTCAGGTTGGACGGGGCTCTGAGCAACATGACCTAGTTCAAGTTCTAGCTCACCGCAGGGAGGTTGGACTGGATGACCCTTAAAAGGTCCCTTCCAACCCAAATATTCTATGATTCTGTAATTCCTCGTTGGGAGAGGTGGCAAGTGTTTGCTAGGGGGTCTGTTTCTACTTCCCACCTTCCTTCCCCTCCTGCAGTAATGCCATGTTTTCATTTCAACCAGTTTTGATTTGAGACCACCGCGACCTCTACTTTGAGGAGCCACCAGACCTGGGAGCACTACAGTGCCTGGGATCCCAAGGTTCCCAATCACACATGCAGAACCTTTCAGGATGCCATCGAGGTTTCATATCTGAACTTTGAAGTCTTCTTACCTGCATTCTGCAAATGCAAGCTCCCTGGTCTGCCAGCATCACACCCCGTGCTAAGTCTGAGCTGGAATCACTGTGTGACCTCGCTGAAAGGGCTGACAACAAGAGGACAGTAACTTGTGACAAGTGAATGTGACCAGGGAGAACAAAGCCCAGAAATCTAGCAATGCATTTGAGTGGACAGCTTTGTATAGACTTCATGAGTTAGTTTTCTCCCCCCCTAATCCAAATCTGAATGCTTTGGACCTGTAACCTGAATCAATGGCCTGCAGGAAAGCTGGAGAGGGACTGGTGCCAAGGGCAGGCAGTGATGGAACGAGGGGGAACGGGTTCCAAGTGCCAGAGGGGAGATGGAGATGGGATGGGAGGGAGAAATTGTTTGGTGTGAGGGTGGGGAGAGCCTGGCCCAGGGTGCCCAGAGAAGCTGTGGCTGCCCCTGCCTGGCAGTGTTGAAGGCCAGGTTGGCTGGGGCTTGGAGCAGCCTGGTGTGGTGGGAGGTGTCCCTGCCCATGGCAGGGGGGTGGGTGTGGATGATCTTTAAGGTCCCTTCCAACCCAAACCAGTCTGGGGTTCTGTAATGAAACACTTTAAAAACCCATAAAAGCATAAAAGGGTCCTCTGACCCTTCCAGCTGACATTGGCTATTTCCTAACTCCAGTTTAAGAGAAATATAACACTGAGCCCAAAATGCCTTTCTGGTAGCCCACAAGAGTCAAGAGGCTCACAGTATGAGGGACACCTCCAGCATCTCAGCATCCAGGTCTGCCTCTTGCCTACCTGAAACAGCAGGAAAGTCCCCTGACCTTAGCCATGGACCTTGCTGTCTTATTCTGAAGGGATTTTGCTGCAGAAGGGAAGTGCTATTGGACTATTCCACTCCAGCTGACAGCCACATCCACATCTGGCTTCATCATGTGAGACAAATCACTCTCACACAAGCAATTTTGTTGAGACCATTTATGCTGGCCAGCCAGATCAGGCAGCACTGGCCACAGTGGGCACACACAGGCCACACATGGGCATCAGCCCATGGCCACTGCTTTTCACTTGAGTTCAGGAGCATCCTGCTGCTCCGAGAGGCTTTAGGATCCCACCTGGCCACTCAATTGCTGGCTTCCAGCCCCAGACAGCTAAGAAACCTCAACAGGCACATCCAGACTACAGGGTTTTTTGATCAAGCTACTCCCTGAGTGCAGGCAGCATCCTTGTCCCACTGGGTTACGAGAGGACTGTGATGTTCTGGTAGATATTTGAACACATTCAATCTCTTGCATCTTTGCTCTTCTTACCTGAGCAAAACCTGAATTTTAGACAGAGTTTAGGTTATGAACCTTTATGGTCTGCATCATAGGCAAATTTCTTCTACTACAGAACTCAATCCTTGTCTGGGATCAGCTATGGAGAAAGCCAGCACCAAAGACAACACCGTCCTTCCAGGACAGTTGGCCACTTCTCTGTGAGCCAGAGGGATTAATTCAGCTGATGACTTCAACAGGAGCTGCTCCCAAATCAAAAAGTGAGGAAGGAGGCTAAAAAACACACGTAGCAAAACATGACATGAAATTCAGTTGAGTACCTACACACACAGAGAGGCATGGACAGACCCCAAACTCACTGCCAAGCGTCACACAAACACAGAGGGAAGCATCTCAGCACCCATAAAAGCTGTGATTGACTTGGGTTTGGCACAGGAGGGTCACACCAGCTTGGCAAGGAGTTCAAAGAGTTTTGATATGAAACCGTAAACTGGTCAAGTTTGTGAAGCACTTGGTGTCAGCAGGACCCTATGCACGAGTTCTAAGGAAATACCAAAGCACACACACGAGTTTCATCTCCAGGGGGGGTGAATCCGTGAAAGCCACAGCAACAAGAAATGATTTAAAAAATGTTTATAAAAATCACCAGGTTTCACAGGCACATTTCCATTTGCTGCTCTAGTGACACCACCCCAGCACCAAACCCATTTGGGCTGGAATGAGCCCTTTGAAATACTGCAGAAGAAATTGTACCATAAGATTTTTATCCTTTTTAAAAACCATTCCTCGATCTTTTCCCAAAGTCAGACCACAGGAAGAACTTCAACCAGAACAACTGCCCACAAACTCCCTGCTGGAAGTCGGTTTTTAATTCACTAATGTAATATTCCCTCTCACTCCATAACCTTCTTTCTTACTCCATGACCTTCCTTTCCTCAAAAAGACTCTGGGTTTTTAGTTTCCCCCTCCTTAATAAATCACTCACGCCAGAATTACGCACCCATCTGTGCCAAGGGAACAGCAGAGGTCATACTGGTTTGGATAACCTCCTACTGGTTATCCAAACCTCATACTGGTTTGGATAACCAATAAAAAAATAAAGCTGTAAGAAAAATCCTCTTCAAAATAGTTCAGAGATTGATATCCAAACCCTTCGAGACTCGCAACGCAAACTCAAAGTTTCACAAAAGAAATAAACTTTCATTAAGATTCATCAAAATTCACATCAAGACAAAGGCAACCTCCCAGTCCAAGAAGACCACGCTCATGAAGATCAAACAGCAGACCGATGGAGTGCAGGTGTCACCACGTAGATGTGGTGATCCCATGAGAAAGCTGTAGGTACAGCACCTCTGAAGGCTGCTGCTACCACAGGACCAGCTTCATGCCCAAAACACCTCATCCACATTTCTACCATACCTTTAGAGGGACGCTCATCCAACTTTTCACCTCCCCAACGGGATGGCCAAGGCTTTCCCGATTGGTATCACAGCGGGACGACGATGGGCAGCACACAACCAATCCTTGTTAAGGCTGATGATTCGTCTCGATGCGCCCTGCAAGAGGGAAACACCCAGTTAATGGCTTGTGCCAAGAGGAGTCAGACATTTCCCATGGAACAGCCTTATTATTGCCACAACCAAATGGAGTTTGTTGTGGATGACTGGGACTGTCCCATATCACTATGATTGTCCCACCCACTGGTGTGGTCTCTGTATAAAATAAGTTTATCCAAGTATTACAAGCAGAGCTGGAGGTACAGCAGCCTGCAGAAGGCATGGAGATGGTCGAGAAGAAGACTGAAGACCATAGCTCAGATCATCTGGGGAGCGACCAAAGACGACGCAGGGGAGATTCAGACTGGATAGAAGGAAGAAATGTTTTACAATGAGGGTGGTGAAATCCTGGCCCAGGTTGCCCAGAGAGGTGGGAGATGCCCCATCCCTGGAACCATTCATGGTCAGGTTGTATGGGGGCTCTGAGCAACCTGATCTGGTTGGAGATGTCCCTGCTCACTGCAGGGGGGTTGGACTGGATGAGCTTTGAAGGTCCCCTCCCACTCAAACCATGCTGTGATCTGTGAGTTATGATCTCAGTGTAGCTGGCAGAGCACCACTGAAAGAACCAACATCTCCACTCCAACTCAATGTATTGCAACAACAGCTTTTACAGTCACATTTGATAAATGGGAGCTTTAATTTCCATTCATTTTGGAGTTGTTGTAGAAAGGACACCTATTGTGCAGACACAGGGAAGAAGCAGCTGAGCATCTTCTCCCTCGTGGTGCAGCAACGCTCCCCGGGCGCCGACTCCATCGCTTTGCATTTCCCAACAAATCACCTGGTTTTGCTCGTGGCAATGTGGATTCCTGACCCAGCTTTGTAACCAAGCAGCCTCTTTAATTATCCCTCAGCTTGATGGCATCTGGATGGTGGAACAGGAACACAGCAGAGACTCACAATGACAGAGTGTGAAAACAAGACCAGCTCCTTTCTCTGCTCACACCACAGGTCCCAGGCACACGAGGACAAGGTGGCACCCGTGTCACTCCCAGCAACCCTTCCCAGCCAGCAGCAACCACAGGTACCCCCACAGCAGGGATTTTTCTTTAAAATTACTTAAAATGAGAGGACAGCAAGAGCAGCTTTGGGCTGCAGGAGGAGCGGTGTGATTAGAAGGATCAGCCGTGTCCATAGGGTCTGATTAGGGGTAATTTATATGCAAGCAAAGCAAATATTCCCTGCTTTTCTAGGAAAATGCCAAATTCCACACTGATTTACACGCTCTGCAATCTCACTGACTTCAGAGGGACTGCCTGGGGTGTGAATCCCCTCCTACCCCTCCTTCCCACAGCGCTCCCGGCCGGGCAGGTGCTGCTGCTCCGACCCCGCGAGCCCAGGCTCAGCCCTGGGACACCTCTGCCCCTCCGGATTGGAGTCTGGGGACAGGGGAAAGGGAAGTTCAGAGGATGGGAATGGTGACAAGAGAAGAGCACAGCCGGGGGGAGCCCGGCACACACAGCTGGGGTTGTTCTGGGGGGAGAGGCACGAACCCTCCTCCAACCCAATTAAATCCAATCCAATAGGGATAGGGTAGAGTTATAGGGATGGGGTGAGCTATAGGGATAGGGGAGAGCTATAGGGATGGGGGAGAGCTATAGGGATAGGGGTGAGCTATAGGGATGGGGGAGAGCTATAGGGATGGGGGAGAGCTATAGGGATGGGGGAGAGCTATAGGGAT
>VZRW01008815.1:113482-136423 GCA_013398125.1 Aegotheles bennettii
ATGGGGGTGAGCTATAGGGATAGGGGAGAGCTATAGGGATGGCGGAGAGCTATAGGGATGGGGGGAGAGCTGTAGGGATGGGGGTGAGCTATAGGGATAGAGGTGAGCTATAGGGATGGGGGTGAGCTATAGGGATGGGGGGAGAGCTGTAGGGATGGGGTGTGAGCAATAGGGATGGGGGTGAAATAGGGATGTGGGGTGAGCTATAGGGAAAGGGGGTTGATGAGGGGGACACAGACATTTTCTTTGCTCCCATCCCAATTTCTCACCCCTGGAGAGCCATGCCTATGCACCAACCTGTTGGAACTCAACTTCTATATCCTACAGACATGCAGGTGGCCTCTAGGATTCAATAAAGTGGTGATTTACAGCAGGAATATCACACATGGGAAGGAGAGAGTGTGTGGAGGAGACTGGGAACAGAATCATTCACTACAGAGTGGGGTCCAGAGGAGAAATACCCTGCTGTAGGAGGCTGTGAGACCAGGAATGCTGAAGCTTTCAGTTCATGAATCACACAAGCTGTGCCATGCACTGGGTTGCTGAGCAGCTGAACCCTCTGTGTGCACCTACTCAGGCAAGCACTGAGTTCCACCACACCAATGACTGAGAGAGGGGGAGAAAAACAACTCTGCAAGCAGAGAAACCACTTCCTCCGACCTGAAGTGGAAGGTGCTTTCCCACCCCCAATCATCGCTGTGGGTCCGTTGTTCAATATCCCCTCCCTTTCTTATCTTCTAGATCCTCCCATCTCCAACACGGTACCACAGAACCACAGCATCATTGAGGTTGGAAGAGACCTTCAAGCTCACCCAGTCCAACCGCCTGATTTTAAGGGGTTCTTTTGACACCCTAAACAAAGCAGTTGGGTTTTTATTTATCACACCGTGCTGTGACAAGGTGTCCTGAAGAACTGATGCTAAATCACAGTCACTCATGGTTTGGTGAACTCACACAAACAAGAGATCGACCCAATAGAAGAAGCCACAAGGACTTCACAAGGAGATCTCCCCACCCCATGGGGCATAGAATCATAGAAGTCACAGCATAGAATCATTATGGTTGGAAGGGCCCTCCAGGGTCATCAAGTCCAACCTTTATCCCATCACATTCCTGACCATCAGACCATCAGACCATGGCCTCAAGTGCCTCATCAACCCGTTTGTTGAACACCCCCAGGGACGGTGACTCCACCACCTCCCTGGGCAGCCCATTCCAGTGCCCAACCACCCTCCCAGTAAAGAACTTCTTCCTAAGATCCAACTTAAACTTCCCCTGATGGAACTTGAGGTACCACCAACACCCGGGCTCCAGAAGCCAGACCCATTCCACAGTTTTCTGGACCATATTCAAGATTTGATGTTTTTTTTCAGCCTCCAAAGTAGCCCCAAAATCAGGTCCTGGTACTGGTGAGGTCTTCTGATATAGCCAAGGCCAACCGACTCCACCAACACCACCACCTCTTGGTTCAGGCAATGGGAGATACCCACTTCCCAGTTCCACCTGGTCAAACTGGAGGGTCCAACCCAGGCAGAAGGTGAGGGATCAGGGTGGGATTATGAAAACAGAGGCTGGAGACCAACATAAAGGAACCTGGAGGGAGGGCGTCACTCACCCACCCCACCGCGTCCCAGCCCCTTCCCACCCCTCTGCTGGACAACTCGGGTGAGCGTGGCCAGGATGTTCTAAAACTCACAGAGCTGCCAAAAACATCAACTTAGAGCTCGTAACCAACCCACCCACCCAAGTGAACCACAGAGCTGCTTGGCTGCCTTTGGGTGAACCCAAACATCGTTGACAGCAAAGATCTACCAGCAATTACACCCTTGGGCTTCCTGCCTTCACACCAACCTTTGCTTGGGGTTTTGGTGGTAGGTGGGAGCCCAGCCTGCAATTTATGGGAGATAGGTGACTGCTGCTAGTGCAAAGAGCTTCTTTCTTCTTCAACAGATAAAGGAAGCACTAAAAATAATGCTCTGCATCAACCCAGTCCTGCGCTCACAGATCGCAGCAAAAATCATTTATTTGTGGCTTTTAAAAAGAGAAAATAGAGAAAGAAAGAAAAGGACCTGAATCTGGGCTCCCTCCCCTCTCGTTTGCTGCTAATGATTCAAAATGCAGAGCTCTAGGAAACCACACTTAGGGAAAAAAAATGAGAATGAAACCGAGCGGAACAATGAGAGTCGTGGAAGTTTGCTCCGAGGAGACGCCTGGGAAGGTGGAAGGAGGAAGTAAGAGAAAGAAAACACCAAGCAAAACGATACAAATGAATCCAAAACAGCAAGAGAAGAATCATTGAGCTGCTTCACATTGTGTTCTGTTTGGAGAATGCATCCAAGATGTGTTTAACAGCGCTGTAGGATCTCAAACCGAGATGCATTTATGGAGTCACAGCCCTTCAGAGGGCCCAGCCAAGCTCTGGAGGACCTCAACCTCCCTGTCTCAGAATCACAGAGGGGTTGAGGTTGGAAGGGACCCCTGGAGTTCATCTCATCCGTCACCCTCACAGTCAAAAAGTGTCTCCTGATGCTCAGAGGAACCCTCCTGTGTCTCAGTTTGTGCCCACTGCCCCTTGTCCCATCACTGGGCACCACTGGGAAGAGCCTGGCTCCATCCCCTCTCCACCCTCCCTTCAGGTGACTTTGATGAGACCCCCCTGAGCCTTCTCCAGGCTGAGCAGCCCCAGCTCCCTCAGCCTTTCCTCATAGCAGAGGTGCCCCAGTCCCTTCCTCATCTTCATGGCCCTTCACTGGACTCCCTCCAGTCTGCCCACGTCTCTCTCGTATTGGGGAGCCCAGCACTGGACACAGTGCTCCAGGTGTGGCCTCACCAGTGCTGAGCAGAGGAAGGATCACCTCCCTCGACCTGCTGGCAATGCTTTGTCTAACACAGCCCAGGACACCACGGGTCTCTGCAGCCAGGGCCCATTGCTGGCTCATGGTCAACCTGGTGTCCACCAGGACCCCCAGGTCCTTTCCTGCCAAGCTGCTTTCAGCTGGGTGGTCCCAGCACATACTGGTGCCTGGGGTTGTTCCTCCCCAGGGGCAGGACTTAGCACTTCTCCTTGTTGAACATCATGAGTAGCCCTCTTGGCCCATTTTCTCCAGCTTGTTGAGGTCCCTCTGGATGGCAGCACGACCCTCTGGAATATCAACCACTCTTCTCAGTCGGACACAAATTTACTGAGGGTGCACTCTGCCCCATCTTCTGATCATTAATGAAGATGTTAAAGATGACCAAACCCACCATTGACCCCCTGGGGCACACTGGTAGTTACTGGCCTCTCAGTAGATTTTGTGCCACTGGTCACCACCCTGTGGACCCAATCACTCAGTCAGTTTTCAACCCACCCCACTGTCCACTCACGCAGCCTGAACACCAACAGTTTCTCCATGAGGATCTTCAGCAAGACAGGGTCTAAGGCCTTACTGAAGTCCAGGTAGACAATATCCACTGCTCTCCCCTCATCTAAAGAGCCAGTCACTTCATTGTAGAAGTTTTTCAAATTGGTCAAGCAGGACTTGCCTTTGGTGAAGACATGGTGACTGCTCCTGATGGTTTTCTCATTCATCAAGTGCCTGGAAGTGGCTTCCAGGATGAGCTGCTCCATCTACTACCTGCACTTAAGAGTTTTGGCTCAGAAAAGCTGGAGAACCTCACACTTATCTACTCAGACTTCTTGAGGGACACTGCTTGATCATTGCAGTGATAGAAACACCACGTGCAAGACAGAAAAATACTTGTGGGTCACTACAGGATCTGATATCATGGAGGCAAGCTCATCACCAGAGTCTGCACAAACAACAAACGAGAAGGCACAGAAAGCACCAGCTTGATGGATGATGAACAGACATCATCTTCTCCAGCAGTGAAGCCTTCTCTCACTGCAAGAAATCACCATTCACTTCCAGCACAAGTGGATTGCTCATGGGCAGAGAAGATGGGGGTAAAATTAACTCCTGGAGCCCAGCGTGTCCCAGGAGATCAGAACAAACCCAGCCTGCTCCTTCCCCCACTGCACCCAGACCGGGAACTCGATGGCCACTCCATCACCACAATAATTACTTTAATTTTTAGCTTTTTGATTTTGGCAAAGATTCTCTTAAAAGCCCAATCAAGAACAATTAAAAGCAAGAATTAAGTGAAATAAGGCGCCGACGAGGTTTGGTGTCTGCCCCTCTTCCCTTAAGTGGGACAGAAGGTTAAGTGCTCAGCACACAGGCTCCTGAGAAAGCCTCCAAATGGAGGCACTCTCAGAAGAGATCCACAAAGCCTTTTTCTTAACAGGAACCATCTGGAACTTGCCCATAAGAAAAGCTAAGTTCTGCAAGACCAGTGAGATGGAGCCCTGGCTTCAGCTCCCTCTCAGGCTCAGCAGTTCAAATCCACGTCCCACACACCAGGGCGAGCAGCATGGTCAGCCCATGGTCTTCTCTGTCCTTCCCTGATGATGCTAAGATGCTCAGCAGCCAAACAGGCAAGTCACTACACCAGAAAGTACCTGGTGTAACAATTAATAGACTTACCTAGGAGAGAGGTTCATGGAATCCCAGACTGGTTTGGGTTGGGATGGACTTTAAAGCTCATCCAGTCCCAACCCCCTGCCATGGGCAGGGACACCTCCCACCACACCAGGGTGCTCCAAGCCCCAGCCAACCTGGCCTTCAACACTGCCAGCAAGGGGCAGCCACAGCTTCTCTGGGCACCCTGGGCCAGGCTCTCACCACCCTCACACCAAACAATTTCTCCCTCACATCCCACCTCAATCTCCCCTCTGGTAGTTGGAACCCGTTCCCCCTTATCCCATCATTAGATGCCCTTGGCACCAGTCCCTCTCCAGCTTCCCTGTAGGCCCCCTTCAGATGCTGGAAGGTGCCCTGGGGCTTTCTCTTCTCCAAGCTGAACAACCCCAACTCTCTCAGCCTCTCTTCCTAGGACAGCTGTTCTGGCCATGGTCCTCTTTCTCAGGACTTTTCATGCACTTTACATTAGACATTCATTGGACTTGAGAAGCCCACAGACACTCACACCACACCTGCTGCTGAGAAGAGGGACCAGGACACAATTCCTTCCCTTTGATGTTCCACCAATAAAACCTTTGCTCTCTGCGTGGGTGCTCAGGTTTGAGTGGCCAGGAGGGAGGCAGCACTTGTGCTTCAAACAGCCTGACAGTGCTGCAGGTTTCTCACCAACTATCAGAGGAATGAGAACCTAACACCTAGACCAGAAGCATCTCAAGGAGCTTCCAGTGTTGCCTGCTCAAAGAGCCCAGGTTCCTGGGATCAGAATTCTGATCTTTTTAGTTTAATTTATTCTTTTTAAGAACATAGGTCTTCAAAAATTGTCACTTACTCACAGGTTGTGTGAGAGCCACATTCAGACTCAAAGTTTTCCACTCATGAATTCAAAAGTCAGGCTGAGCAGATCCACCACTAAGTCCAGTCACCTTATTTTTGAGGACAAGTGTAATTACCCCCAGCTTCACAGCCACAGGGCACTCCTGGAGAGGTGACTTGTCAAGCAGTGAGATGACAGAGGCAGCACCAAAAGCCCACTCACCTACCACTGGCCATGCCTTGCACAATGACCACCTTCCCACCAGAACCAAAGGTTACAATTACAGTGGGAAGGAGTCAACCAGGAAAGACCTATTTAAAAAAATGGGAAAATGATAGAAAAAAGTTTTAATGAAAATGTGGAGGTGACTCTGAGACAGAAGAGAGGCCCCTGTTTGCATCACACCCTGTTTGCTCATTCCTTGTCTCAGTTACCAACCACAAATTAAACGTTTTCATTAAAACTTTGCTCATCTGGTACCTTGAACACTTGGTCTCTAGAGCTGCACATCTGTTTTGCTCTGAGGCATCCAG
Organism: Aegotheles bennettii; assembly: GCA_013398125.1. Lineage (NCBI taxonomy): Eukaryota > Metazoa > Chordata > Aves > Caprimulgiformes > Aegothelidae > Aegotheles > Aegotheles bennettii. The sequence continues at coordinate 119,353 of VZRW01008815.1, forward strand.
CAGTGACTCAGTGATCTCCAGCCCTGGACTGCTGAAGAGCAGTATTCCTGAGGTGGACTTTTTTTCCCCTCCCCTAGCAATGGGGCTGCTTGCTTTCAGGAATCAGCCTGCAAAACTGTGTTACAAAAATCATTAAAGTTTGACTTTAAAGCACATGACCCAGAGCAATTTCATCCTCAGCTGGCAAACCCAGCTGAGATGCCTACCAGGACGTATCTGTGTCCCAAAGCTCTCTAGGATCAATGGACCCTGGCAGGGTGATCATAGAATCATAGAATCATTATGGTTGGAAGGGACCTCCAGGGTCATCAAGTCCAACCTTTATCCCATCATATTCCTAACCATTAGACCATCAGACCATGGCCTCAAGTGCCTCATCAACCCATTTGTTGAACACCCCCAGGGACGGGGACTCCACCACCTCCCTGGGCAGCCCATTCCAGTGCCCAACCACCCTCTCAGGAAAGAACTTCTTCCTAATCTCCAACCTAAACTTCCCCTGATGGAACTTGAGGCCATTTCCTCTCGTCCTGTCATCAGCAATTGGGGAGAAGAGACCAACACCAGCCTCACTACAACCTCCCTTTAGGTAGCTGTAGAGCTGTATAAGGTCTCTTATTGATGCAGGGCTCTGGAGAAGCAGCAATCTTCTGCTGTGTTTACAGTAAGCAGGATAAACACCCTGCAATTAAAATGACTCCAGGAACCCTCTCAGCATGTGCACCCCCCCTCCAGCCCGAGAGCAATCCCAAGGGTTTATCTGGGATTAAACCTCTGCTGGCTTCAGGCAGGATGGAGAGCTCAGCAGCAGGGATCTTCACTCACCCAAGGTGGACACATGGCTTTAGGAAGAGGATGCAATAGCAGCAGGAAACCTCCCTGCACCCAGGGACCCAATTAACTCACTGGTCTGAGGCACCAGCATCCCATTACCATGCCTGGAACGAGGACTGCCACGGTAACAAATGCTGTGTGTGAGCAAGGGAGGTGCCTGGACAGAGCCATCATCTCCTCCTGCTGCAGGGAGAAGGGGTCTGTGCAATGTCCAAGTTGCTGACAAAGCTACCAGTAAGAGCCGTTCCCCCCAGTTTGTGCAGGGCTGATCCTGCGGCTTATTCCAGTATTTTCCCTGGGAGAGCATTAGGAATAAAGCAAACCCACCAACCCCCCCTTCACCTCGCCCCACAGCAGCTGTAAAACAGCCCCACGTCTCTGAAAGGCACAGGGTGGGCTTGGGGGGCTTCACCACCTCCCACAACTTCACCCTCCACGTACGGACAAGGGCACCGCCACTGAGGATGCAAAATGAACCCACTGGGGGAGAGGTCCAAAGGGGAAACCACTATTCCTGGCTCCCACCTGAGTGCTTTAATGGCCAAAAGGTTTTTTCCCCCCTCCAGTGAACTCTTAGACACTCGTGTGCATGGTTACAGCCTGAGATTGAATACTCACCACCAATCGCACCTAAGGTGCCTTCAACTCAATCCATGCAACAGCAACCAGCAGCAGGTCTAGGAAGCAAGGCCAGACCCACACCAGCACGTACCATTTTCTCCCCAGAACACTTCCCACTCTCCAGCACAGACTGTTTCCCTCCAGGAATCATTGCACTTTCCTTCCATGGGTTTATCTGGTCACCTTTCTGATCCATCTAAGCTTTTAAGCATCCCATGGCCAGCAGCTTAATGCACGGCGTGGAGGTGTCTAACAATACCATGAGCTACCAGGACAGCACCACCAGCTCCAAAAATCACAATACCCACAGCTCACCAAGCTCCATGGAGTCCTCACCTCAAGGTTTTGATGGTGGGGACACAGACCAGGACAAACAAGCAGGTCCCGAAGAGTCAAACCGAGCTCCGAGCTCTCTGCAGGCGCAGAAGCAGAAGAACTGGTTTGGAAGGAGAAAAGGGAAGAACCTGCAGATGACTCTGATAACACTTCTAATTAACAAAGCACAAACTCGATGGGCTGGTTCAGTCTGTGTGTCCCATCTGCTCTGCCCTCAGTCGGGATGGTTCCCATCTCCACAGGCACCACTTTCCATACGGATATTCCCGGGTGCTGACGAGCCAGAGAGGTGCCTCCAGCACCCAGGCACACACACTCTCCTGTGGCACCACCACACGTCCTTGTGTTCTTCTCTTAGGAAGAACGATGGAAAATATGAGCGTCCAGTGTGCCAAGCATGGTCCTGAGACACTGAGTGGTGTCCCAAGGACTAAACACAGGGTTTGGTGTGAGTGGAACATCTCCCACCAAAGAGCCCCAGGAGAGTCTGAGGGAGCTGGGGCTCTTTAGTTTGGAGAAGAAGAGACTGAGCGGGGACCTCATGAATGTTTATCAATATGGAAAGGGTGAGGGTCAAGAGGATGGAGCCAGGCTCTTCTCAGGGATGGCCAGTGATAGGACAAGGGGGAACGGGTGCAAGGTGGAACACAGGAGGTTCTGGGTGAACATAAGGAAGAACTTTGTCACTGTCAGAGTGACAGAGCCCTGGGCCAGGCTGCCCAGAGAGGCTGTGGAGTCTCCTTCTCTGGAGACATTCAAACCCCGGCTGGATGCATCCCTGTGTGCCCTGCTCTGGGTGGTCCTGCTCTGGCAGGGGGTTGGACTGGAGGAGCTTTCGAGGTCCCTTCCAACCCCTGACATTCTGTGTGTGATTCTATGAGTTTGCTGTAGCTTTGCAGTCACCAGTCCTCCATGGCCTCCAGGTCAGCACTTATCTACCTTCAAAGCCTTTACCTCAGAACTGCCAACATTTTTTATTCTGTGGCTCCTTCAGTGACTTTGCAATCAACTTGTGTGAAGTTCTGCAGTGTAAACACTGATTTATAGAGATTGATTTGTGAGGTGAGTAGGTACAGGTCCCTATAGTTGTCAATTAAGTTATGATATCAGAAGTTTGTGTTCAGACAAGGTCTTGACCTCTGCATGTTTCTGGTTCTTCTTCTGGAAGCAATAAGCAGAGAAGATACACACCACAGAGTCCCCACGATGGGAAACATCCTGGTGCTCTCACCGCAGTAACACTCGACTGAGGACAGGCTGACTCATTTGCCCCAGTTAAAACCCAGTTAAAACCCAGCAGCATGAGTCAGTCTGCTGGAGATGGCATCTCCTTTTTCTCAGGTTTAGCTCTTACAGGTGGATTTCGTGAGAATGGAAAACTTTCAAGGAGGTTTAAATCCTTCAAAGGCAGAGAGGAGGCTACAGTTGCTTCCACACAACCTCCTGCTGTGTCACCTCACATGTGCCCAGAGGGGTGGCCAGCACCTGCTCCCCAACAAACCAGCAAGAATCAGACCCTGGAAAGATACCCAGTTACACTCCTGCAGCACGAGGGAAGAGGGGTGAATAAGCAACGTCCTGTTGGGAAGTCCTGTTGGGAAGTCCACACCACATCTATGATGAGGTACAAGAAAGAAATCAGCGCAGTGTTCAAACCAGCAAAACAGGGAATGCCAAATCCTCACTGAAGGAAAACCTCAGATGTGAACAAGCTCATGTCCACCCAGGATGCCAAGTGCCTTCTACTGTTTTGGTACTGAAGAGCTACAAGGGTCTGATCTGCAGTCAGGGCTTGTGAGGACCAGTGAGGATCTGCCATCACAGAAGCATCCCTAGCCCAAGCCACTGAGCTCCAGCTCTGACTTCATGGAATCCCAGACTGGTTTGGGTTGGAAGGGAACTTAAAGCCCATCCAGTGCCACCCCCTGCCCTGGGCAGGGACACCTCCCACCACACCAGGGTGCTCCAAGCCCCATCCAACCTGGCCTTCAACACTGCCAGGCAGGGGCAGCCACAGCTTCTCTGGGCACCCTGGGCCAGGCTCTCACCCCCCTCACACCAAACAATTTCTCCCTCCCATCCCATCTCCATCTCCCCTCGGGCAGTTGGAACCCGTTCCCCCTCGTCCCATCACTCCCTGCCCTTGGCACCAGTCCCTCTCCAGCTTTCCTGGAGCCCCTTCAGGCACTGGAAGGTGCTCTAAGGTCTCCCTGGAGCCTTCTCTTCTCCAGACTGAACACCCCCAACTCTCTCAGCCTGTCCCCAGAGCAGAGCTGCTCCAGCCCTTGGAGCATCTCCGTGGCCTCCTCTGGACTCTCTCCAACAGCTCCGTGTCCTTCTGGTGTTGGGGACCCCAGAGGTGGCCCCAGCACTGCAGGGGGGGTCTCGCAGAGCAGAGCAGAGGGGGACAATCCCCTCCCTGGCCCTGCTGCTCACGCTGTGGGGATGCAGCCCAGGATCCTGGTGGCTTTCCAGACTCCAAACGCACACTGCCAGCTCACGTTGGGCTTCCCACGGTGCTGGGGACATCCCACCCCTGTGTCTTGCTCTGGCCCAGCTCCCACCTCCACACCACTCAAAATTCCACAGCATTAAAGTGCAGAGACCTTCGGTCTGTAAATCCCAAGTGCTACACCCAGGATCATTGCACATCACAGCCACGATGCCAAAGGAACAACAAGGCAGTGATTCCAAAATCCTACGGCACAGGTTGGTTCTCCAGGCTGCTCTGGATGCAGAATGCAGACAGAGCATGGAGGGGGCTGGAACTTTGTCCCAAGAAGCTCAACCAATAGAGGAAGCCTCAACTGCACGGGAATAGTCAAGATCTGGGGCAAATTGTTTGAAAGCAAGCAGCTTTCCTCTAGAAACAGGCAATAAGTTGCCAGTAGCATCCTGGAATCCTTTCTTGTGACGAGGAACCGGTTCCTTAGGGATGGAGCTATCTCAGGTACAAAATAAAAGGCAGAAGAAAAGCTGAACTGGAACTTGCTGACTGTGCTGAGATGGTATGGGAGGGCAGGGATGGGGCAGCAGAGACAATTCCCACAGGAGCTTGTTTCTCTCAAGTCAGATGTATCAGATCATCTCATTGTTTCCTAACGTTTTGCCCAGACCCATTTCAGACGTCCAAAGCAACTGTTGGGTTTGTTGGGGTTTTTTTGTGGTTTTTTAACCACCTCGAGTCCCCACAGAGCCAGTCAAGGATGAGGATTTTAGACTCTGCTCTGTCTTTCACATTACAAATGCAATTACCACTGCAGCCTGATTACAGCATCTCCTGCCATACGGATTCTGCGAGAGCCTGGGAGAACAGCTTGCCTTTCAAATGGAGTTAGGGAAACACAGACGAGTCCTTCAGTGCTCAGCAGTCACGTGCCAGGGAGATTTAAGAACAGCGTGTGCAGTCCCAAGGGGAGACCATCCCCTAGAGAAAGCCATGCACATGTCTTCAAAAAAAAGGATGTGACTCAGAGCCCTTGCATAGTACTTGCCCTGAAACACAGACCACTCTCGGAACAGTCTGAATTCCTCTTGCTTTTCAACCCTCTCGGCCAGTCAAGGAAGAAAAATCTTCACTACAAGAAGATTCTCAGATGTGACAGCTTGGGTATGGATGGTCTTGCCCTACCTGGATGAAGAGATCATAGAATCATAGAATCATTATGGTTGGAAGGGACCTCCAGGGTCATCAAGTCCAACCTTTATCCCATCATATTCCTGACCATTGGACCATCAGACCATGGCCTCAAGTGCCTCATCAACCCGTTTATTGAACACCCCCAGGGATGGTGACTCCACCACCCCCCTGGAAACATCATAGAACATGCCAAGGTGGAAGGGACCCTCCAGATCAGGAAATCCAACTCCTGTCCCTGTGCAGGACACCCCAGGGTCACACCATGGGCCTGAGAGCATCATCCAAACGCTGCTGGAGCTCAGGCAGGGTTGGTGCTGTGCCCACTGCCCTGGGGAGCTGTGCCAGTGCTCCACCACCCTCTGGGGGAAAAACCTTCTCCTGACACCCAACCTGAACCTGCCCTGACTCAGCTCCTGCTGTCACCCCCAGTCCTGTCACTGTCACAGGAGTGCAGAGATCGGTCCCTCCCCCTTCTCTTCCCCTCGGGAGGAAGCCACAGACTGCACTGAGGTCACCCCTCAGCCTCCTCTTCTCCAGGCTGAACAATCCAAGTGACCTCAGCTGCTCCTCATAGCTCATCCCTTCTAGGCCCTTCACCATCCTCGTGGTCCTAATCTGGCCATGTCCCAGCACTTTGATGTCCTTTTTGAACTGCAGAGCCCCAAACTGCACCCAGCACTCGAGGTGAGGCCGAGATGTTGGATTGAGAGAAGCAATGGATCACACAACTGAGGTTAAGGTTGGTTTGACTCCTCTTCCCAGGCACAAAGGCAGTGAGCATCTCGGATTTAGCTCCTGGATAGCTGCAAGTGGAAATCAGCCCTACAAGCTGGAAACATCTGAGTAGAGACAGTTGAACAAGATAGTACCGACAGGTCACATCTGTTCCCCACATTTTCACTCAGCCTACCAAGAGGAGAGCCAGGCAGTCAGGGTACCAGCTGGAGCAAGGAGAAGCTCTGTGGTGGGTTACTCGGGGTCTCCCAGCCCGATGATCACACACAGCTTCCCTCTTCTCCACCTCCCCACCCCAGGCTCTGCATCAGCCCTGCCAAACCATCAGGCAGGACAGGGTGCTGTGCTGGGGAGAGCAGTGCTGGGCCAAGGTAAGCCAGCTGAGCTGCCTTGACCCATCCTCAGATGTGGTCCGACATGTGCAGAGAGGAGGAACAGAAAGATAAACCCTGCAGAACAACACCACATCCATCTCACAGCAGCTCATCGCTGCCACACAACAACCCAGCAGCTCTCTTCACACCTCCATTTCCTTTCAACAGCCCTCCCTGCTCAACTGAGAGCTGACTGAGGAACCCCTGAGAGCCTGAGAACATCGGATTGTGACGAGGCAGGGCTTGACCCCCAGTTATTGAGCATTAAGTGGGATATTAAGTGCAAATATCAATGGTGAAACAGGCACAGCTGGCACCAAGGTTACAGGGAGGTCATAGGATGGGACTAAACCACTGAGTCCAGCTCAGAGCACGTGCCTGGCTCTCAGAGATAACAAACTTCAGCAGCTCATTATTAATAATGAATCCTCTGCAGGGTGTTTTCTGCTAGGAAAAAGCAAGTGTTGCTTTCTCAGCTGCCTGTTACTCAAAGTGAGCTGAACCTAAACACATCGGATCTGTTCTCCAAGCAAGAGACTTCAGGCTTGGAGTATTTCAAAAACTGGCACTTCTCAATGAGCACCAACTCCTCCTTGCATTCCACATCTCTCCTCTTTTCCCTGGGGACAGCAGGCAGCCTGGTGTGACACAACAGGGACAGCCCAGTCCCACCCTGGGCACAGGAGCTGTGAGCAGGAATCGATGAACAGGAGTAGGACAGTGAGTGAAGGAAAGTTGATGGAAGAGCTCCCAGAAGACAGGAACATTGAAGAGCTTCAACTCTGAAGCCAGGAAAGACTTAACAAACAGGCATCTTCACGCTTGGAGCTGCTGAGAAACAGCCCTGCCCAGGGGAAAGGAAAACTGCAAGTGGAAGAATTCAGTGGGCAAGTGCTTGATATGAGTGTGATTTTTGTCAACAATTTATGGAACAGGTTCATGAAAGCGAAGGAGGACGGGGGAGAGAAGGGGAGTGGGGGCACTGCCAGGCTTTGGGTCTGCAAGCACTTTATCCCAAGATCATCTTTCGGCTCTTGGCCATGGAGATGGAGGGGCAGAGTCCAGGAACAGCTCACAGCAGTGAGATGAAAATGGCTTCTCTGTGTCTCACTCCTGGGGGATTTCGATGTAACCCAGAGCCAGTGGTCCCAGGAGCCCTTTCCTGCTTGCTGCGGGCAGGGAGGAGAGCCAGGTGGACCTCCACCACCACCTGAGCTGGGTCCACATGTGTTGGACCACTCCAGCCTGAGATGAGCAGAGGAGTGAGCGTGCAAGGATGTCTGTGAGAGCTGCAGCAAAGCCTGGGAACGATCCTGCACAAAGCCAAACGTGGCATGAAGACTGAAACAAGCCAAGCTTCCGAGGTGCCTGCTCAACATCACTAGACTCTGAGCAAAGAGAACATCCAGCAGAAACAAGGTTTTTCTGAAGTCATAGAATCATAGAATCATTATGGTTGGAAGGGACCTCCAGGGTCATCAAGTCCAACCTTTAGCCCATCATATTCCTATCCATTAGACCATCAGACCATGGCCTCAAGTGCCTCAGCAACCCGTTTGTTGAACACAATCATCACTTTCTGTTGCTTCCAAAATTTCTACCTGTACAAGCTTGGTGTCTCCAGCTGGCACATCTACAGTCCTGCTCAGGGGGCTGGAGCAGCTCTGCTCTGAGGACAGGCTGAGAGAGTTGGGGGTGTTCAGCCTGGAGAAGAGAAGGCTCCAGGGAGACCTTAGAGCACCTTCCAGTGCCTGAAGGGGCTCCAGTAAAGCTGGAGAGGGACTGGTGCCAAGGGCAGGGAGTGATGGGACGAGGGGGAACGGGTTCCAAGTGCCAGAGGGGAGATGGAGATGGGATGGGAGGGAGAAATTGTTTGGTGTGAGGGTGGTGAGAGCCTGGCCCAGGGTGCCCAGAGAAGCTGTGGCTGCCCCTGCCTGGCAGTGTTGAAGGCCAGGTTGGATGGGGCTTGGAGCACCCTGGTGTGGTGGGAGGTGTCCCTGCCCATGGCAGGGGGTTGGGACTGGATGAGCTTTAAGGTTCTCTCCAACCCAAACCAGTCTGGGGTTCTGTGATTCTACATGCCAGAGGACACAAGCATGAGGAAATGCTCTTTGAGACGGGGTTGCATGGACAGACAATGCTGAGAGCTGCCCATCCCACACCTCCTTCAAGCATATTTTAAGATATGAGAAAGGATGATTGTGCAGTGAAGTTACTCACCTCCCGGGAGAGCAGAGATTCATCTTAACCCTTCCAAAGCTGCCTTTGTATGGTAGCTAGCTCGTGCCTCAGTTTCCCTTTGTACCAACACCTCCTTTGTGCATTTTATCCATTCGGATGCTGGGTTCTGGGAGGCCAGACCTGCAACCACTGCAGGTCAAGCCAGGTACAGAGAGGATAACATGAGTCAGCTGAATATTTTTTCTAAAAGGCAGTGCTACCTAAGAGAAATGGGATGGGAAATGTCTGTGTCCTGCTCACCAACCCAGGGAGACTTTCAGAGCCCAGTGGAGGACTGAGATGCAGATCCCCCCATTACCCAGCACTCTGCAAACACTGAATCTCTCAAAGGGTTAAAACGATGGAAAAAAATAGGGATCCACTAATTAAGCTGTTGGAGGTCACTGCCTGGTAGAAGGATTTTGAAGGACTGAGTGAAGCAGAAGCAAAAACTTCATTGGCAAAACTGCAAGGTAGAACCATGCTAGGATGGAAATGAGCTTCTCGTGTCTTTCCCATGCACCCCTAGATAACCTCAGCAAATAATTAAACCTCTCTAATCCCAGCCAGCCCTGCAGGTAGCTGAGTACCTAAAGAAAAGCTCCTGCCATTGAGTCAACCCAAGATCCTGCCTGGCATTCCCACCCTGCCACTGGAATGAGAATGCAAATTCTACATGGCGACTGGGATTAAAACCATCCCTCTGTCTGTAACCAAAGAGATTTAAAGACTCCTTAAGAGAAAATCTGGAGGATTATCCGTGCTTTCCAATTTATTATTAATTTCTAACTCATCTCCGTTCATCTCTAATTCATCATTCAGGCCACGGATGGAATTAGTGTCTTCCAGGAGGCAGACACAAAGCTGCAGCACTCTGGCTGCCACTGAAATACTGAAGGGAAGACCAATCCATGCTTCCAGTTAGCAACTAATTAAATGTGTTTGCTGAGAGCAGGCCTGAAGCTTTCCTCTGAGTGGCCAGTTTGCAAGAGGGTGAAATCCAGAGGCTCTGAGCTGCACCACGTGTTAGGCAAAACACATGTGAGTATCTTTATTTTCAGGCTTCTCAAACATATCCATAAGAGCTCGGCTTCTGGAACGAAAGTGAGATGATTATCTGCTGGCTTGATAAAACGTTACTCCAATTGTGGAGCAGCAGGGAGGTTCTGTGTGTTGTCCTGCCACACGCTATCACCAGGAAAATTTATGGTACCTCCAAACCTTTAGGTTGAGAGCCAGGATATCCCCGTGCCTGGAACAAGAGGCTGCTGCTCTTCCCCAGAGCGCTGCTGGAATCTTTATAAACCACTAAAATGCTTTTTCTTTTTCTTTTTTTCTTTTTTTTTAGAAAAAAGAAAAGCAAACCCTGTGCTTCACATTTCTCCTCTTACTCTGCAAGCTCTTCTGACTTCAGAGCTTTTGCTTTTTAGAAACCTCTAACGGTGTCACAACAGCAACGTCTGCCCCTCCTCCAGGGCATGGAGTGATGGGACGAGGGGGAACGGGTTCCAAGGGCCAGAGGGGAGATGGAGATGGGATGGGAGGGAGAAATTGTTTGGTGTGAGGGTGGTGAGAGCCTGGCCCAGGGTGCCCAGAGAAGCTGTGGCTGCCCCTGCCTGGCAGTGTTGAAGGCCAGGTTGGCTGGGGCTTGGAGCACCCTGGTGTGGTGGGAGGTGTCCCTGCCCATGGCAGGGGGTGGCACTGGGTGAGCTTTGAGGTCCCTTCCAACCCAAACCAGTTTGGGATTCAATGATTCTGTGTTCCTGCTCCCCCAGGTTTAGTGGAGTCTCTCTGAGTCAGACCTGAGCTGCCTTCCTGGCTTTTCTATCTCACTTCCTAGGCAGGGCGCTTCAGCCTCCATCTCTGTTTCTCCTCCTCCCACTGCTCAAGGTCTGGGTCTGAATGGACAGGACAGTCTTTCATGGATGGAGTAAGGATGGCTGCAGCCAACATCTTCCTACATTCACTGGTCCAGGTCAGTGCAGGTTCTCCCTTTCTTCTCTTTTTTATTTTTTTTAATAAAGATGAGGAAACTGAGAACCTTCCCCAGACTTACCAATATCTCTCTTGAGATCCCACCATCAGTCATCACTTCAGTGCTCACCTGAAAGCTCCCAAGGACAAGGTGGCAATTTCAAAGGATAAGAGATGCCCAGCTGGGAGCAAGCAGGACTCCAAGCTGTTTGCAAGGCACTTCAAGGTCAGGAACAGATGTCCTGGCTCTCTGACACGTACCATGACATAATTTTCTAACACAAATCAGTAATATCAGCCCTGAGCCAGCTGCAATTTGTGAATGAAGTGTTTGAAATCTCCAGAACTGAGACACCAACTCTGAAAAAGCAGGGTCACAAGCAAGGGATGAACCTCACACGGTCCCAGGGACTAAAGGAGGATCTGCTTCTTGGTCTACAGGTACCACAAAGTCCACCACTATGGCTGAACCACTTAGTTGCAGCTATTATCAGTGCTCCCAAGGGCAGCAACGCTCCAGAGAAGCCTCAAAAGCTGCCTAAAACATCCCAATCACATCACCTCTGATCAACCAAACATCTCCTGCTCAACCAAAGCTGAAGATGAGCCCGTGGGAGCACACCAGAGCATAAAAGACACAGGAGAAGACAGGCTGGGTACACAAAAGACATGTGAGGATGGTTGGCTATCGGTTCTGGGGAAACCCTCTACAAGCTGCCTTCTGGCCAGAAGATCCCCAGCTCCTCAGAGGAGAGCATCTGAGCACAGACCCAGGGAGACATCCCACCTCCAGCAGTTAAACCAGCAATGTCTGCTGCTCCCTGCAGCCCCAGAGCCAGGTCATTGCTGACGGGGTGGAGACCAAAGCGAGCTAAACCCCTGGGTTTTAGATCATCAGAACAATCGTAGCTCAGAGAGGTGATTTCGAAACATCAGGCATGATGTGGGAGGGAGTCATCCCCAGAGTGGGCTGGTTCAACCACAGAGCAACCCAGCTTTGATTGATTTGCTGCTCATACCTGAACCAAAGCTTCCTGTCACCTCTGACTTAACTTGCATACATGAAATCTACAGGCTGGAACACGCCCAGCTCTGGGTCTGACACTCTGCTATCAGACTTCAACACATTTTTATTGATCTTAGAATCACAGAACCCCAGGCTGGTTTGGGCTGGAAGGGACCTCAAAGCCCATCCAGTCCCAACCCCCCTGCCATGGGCAGGGACACCTCCCACCACACCAGGTGGCTCCAAGCCCCAGCCAACCTGGCCTTCAACACTGCCAGGCAGGGGCAGCCACAGCTTCTCTGGGCACCCTGGGCCAGGCTCTCACCACCCTCACACCAAACAATTTCTCCCTCACATCCCATCTCCATCTCCCCTCTGGCAGTTGGAACCTGTTTCAAACAGGTCTTGGAGTGTCAAAGCCCATTTTGGACCCCCAAGTTACAAACACAGGTCTCCAAACTCCCTGCCTAACCCTTCAGGTGTCCATCAGTCAAGGTCTCTAGCGGTCAGCTATCTGGACACTGGGAAGCCTGTCTCACTCACAGTGTGTCTCCTGCCAGCTGGGATTTCCAGGCTAGACATCTCCTGTTTCCACCACCTCCAGGGCTCAGCAGCACTGTGGAAAAAACAGGACACAGCCTCAGGGCTCTCCACCCCCATCCACAGAAACCATGGATCCACCAACGCCGAGGAAAGCGACTGAGAGGTGGGCAGGGGCCATCCTGCCTGCAGGACCTTCATGCCCTGACTCCCCTCACGCTTCCCAGGTAAACACTAGGGAAGCCAGGAAAGATTCCTGCACCTCCCCTTCTCCAAACAGGAGGGGATTTGAGGGAGGGAAGGCATTTGGCTGGCTTCCCCTCGCTATGTAACACGAGGGAGGATAGGGATGTCTTCCCGGAAGGACCAGAAAATAGCCACAGCTCGAGTCAGACTGTGGGGCAGGATGTGGAAGTCCTTGTTACAGCAATAAAAAGGTCTCAAGCACTTGGCCAGGGTGCCAGGAACACACCACCACGCCAGCCTGGCTCAGAAGCAGCTTCCCACACCACCACGGTGAGAACATTCTTGTTTATTTGTTCCTCGGCGTTAGCCAAGAAGGAAGGAGGTGGTGGTCTGCTCCCCCTCAGCTCCCTGCAGCAGCAGAAGGGTTAAAATTGGTGACACCTACATCTCCTGCTGGCTCCTGCCAGCCTGGGACACATCTGGTCTCAGGAACAGGTTTTAATTTTGCTTCAGAGGAGGGATGGCAGGGCAGGACCTGACTCACGCAGGAGAGGCAGAGGTTATGCTCTCGTCTGTTCTTCTGAAGTCAGAGAGCTCTTTTCCATACCAGGTCCAAATTAGTGCTAATTATTCCATGCAAAATGGAGGGGAGGAATTAGGACAACAAATGATCCTGGAATAAAGAGGACTCGCTGCCTAAGGCAGTGATCTGGAATGAAAGGGGCGTTTGGGGAATGAGCAGAACCTCCTCCGTTTAAAAGGGAAAAATCCCACCATCCACACCTGTCACAGCAGCCACCAGGATCATCTACGTGACCAACACGCCAAAACCCAGCCCACAGTCAGCAGCTTTGACTTCCACCACCAAAGCTGCAGCCACCATAAACACCACACGTGTGACCACAGCCCCAGCGGGTTTGATGGCCACAGCCGATGCTTCCAGGCGAGTTCAGGCTCCAAGCAGGGAGGGGAGGGGAACACAGGGTTTCCCACAACGAAGACACAACTCTCCAATTTAGATGAACCCTGGCAGACCCACCAGAGTCACGAGACCTCCACCTCCCACCTCTGCTTCCCAACCTCAAACAAGCTTGGCACCCCTCGGTGGGACCCGAGGCTGCAGTCGTACGGTCACCAAGCTCAAGGACCATGGCTGGGGTGGACACAGAACCCCAGACTGGTTTGGGTTGGAAGGGACCTCAAAGCTCATCCAGTCCCAACCCCCTGCCATGGGCAGAGACACCTCCCACCACACCAGGGTGCTCCAAGCCCCAGCCAACCTGGCCTTCAACACTGCCAGCAAGGGGCAGCCACAGCTTCTCTGGGCACCCTGGGCCAGGCTCTCACCACCCTCACACCAAACAATTTCTCCCTCCCATCCCATCTCCATCTCCCCTCTGGCACTTGGAACCCGTTCCCCCTCGTCCCATCACTCCCTGCCCTTGGCACCAGTCCCTCTCCAGCTTTCCTGGAGCCCCTTCAGGCACTGAACATCAGGGTTTGGAAGAGGTGAGCACCCCATGAGTGCCCTGTGCTGTTGGTGCACGGTGCCTGAAGGTCACATTTAGTCCTGCAGGACACGTGGTGGTGGAGATGGATTATTTGTGTGTCCTGACCTGTCCTCCCCCATCACCTCCTCCCCACACAAACACAGCAGCACCCAACCCCAAGGGGCAGTCCCCACCTTACTACAAAACACTTTACACTGCAAAAAACCCACATGGGTGAACGTGGGGCAGGGGTGGGAAGCTGCACAGTCACCACGTTAGCTTCCAGAGCCACGCTGGAGGCCCAGATGAAAGTCAAGGTCTCCTGAAGACATTAACCAGGGAGAAGTATGAATGAGCCACTCCAGACTGGTGGCTGGGCAGATGTACGTGACAGCAATGGTGTCCACTGAGCCCAGGACATGCTTCCCATGAGCTCTGGCCACACACCTGAGTTCCCAGCACAGCCACGGGAGTTGTACCAGAGGAAAAGGGTTCCCAGCATTTTCTGTGAGTCCAATGAGAAGGAAGCACTCGTGATGAAAGCCACTCTGCCCACTTCCCAACGCCAGAGCCAGCAGGAAGAACAGGATCACACCAGCCCCTGGCGATACCCAGGACCAGCTGCTCGCCAGGAAGAAGCAAGAAATCATTCCGGACAGTTCAGGAATGGTTCACTCATGGATAAATCTCTCCCTAAGCCTTTCAGACAGTGATTAAGCACAATGGTTCATACCCCAGATATTAAATATTAATCCTTCCTAATGTGGCTGCCGACGTTCTGGTTATCCGGCTCGGAGAACCGCACCCCCCCCAGCTGCCCACCCCCTTCCCACCCCAAACCACGGAAACACAGCCTGCAAACCCCAGCAGGGTTTTGTGATCCAGAGGGAGGAGAGCTGGAGACATTCCCCTCAGCTCCCGAGCCTGGAAGCCAACCAGCTGGATCCCACCAAAAGCAGGAGGGAAGGAGTTAAGAGCAGGGAGGTGAATCAGCCCAACACGGACATTTCCGACATTTCCTACCTCCCCGTGCTCTCCTGTTCCTTCCTGTCCACAGGCTCCCGAGGTGCTCCCGGACCTGCTCCCACTCCAATGATTCCCACTGTGACAGGAAAGCCTGGGGAGGCTTTTTTTTATTTCAAGAGGAAAACGTGATTTGTGAATGAGACCGGAGAGAGGAGGCTGAGCTCCTCATCCGACACCGGGAATAAAGCACCAGGCAGCAGCTCCTGGCCCCAGGGAGGAGTTCGGGTGCTCTGTTCTACCCAAGACACCCAACGTGGGCACAGCAGAGGTCAGGCAACCCGTGCCCTCCCTGCTGGGCCAGGATCTGCTGTCCTGCTGGGCCAGGATCTGCTGTCCTGCCGGGTCAGGATCTGCTGTCCTGCTGGGCCAGGATCTGCTGCCCTGCTGGGTCAGGATCTGCTGCCCTGCCGGGTCAGGATCTGCTGCCCTGCCAGGTCAGGATCTGCTGCCCTGATGGGCCAGGATCTTTTGCCCTGCTGGGTCAGGATCTGCTGCCCTGCTGGGCCAGGATCTGCTGCCCTATTGGGTCAGGATCTGCTGTCCTGCTGGGCCAGGATCTGCTGCCCTATTGGGTCAGGATCTGCTGCCCTGCCGGGCCAGGATCTGCTGTCCTGCCGGGCCAGGATCTGCTGCCCTGCCGGGCCAGGATCTGCTGCCCTGCCGGGCCAGGATCTGCTGCCCTATTGGGTCAGGATCTGCTGCCCTGCCGGGTCAGGATCTGCTGCCCTGCCGGGTCAGGATCTGCTGCCCTGCTGGGCCAGGATCTGCTGCCCTGCTGGGTCAGGATCTGCCATCCTTCTCCAAACTCAGGGAGCTGGAGGAGAACAGCTGTAGGTCGGCGGCAGGAGGAGACGGGGAGAGAGGGAATTCAAACTACTCTTCCACAAGGATGTTGATGTTGGACTTGGACCAAGCTCACGGATCGGCACAAAGCATCGGTTATTGGCGAGTGACATTTCGGAGGAGCAGAGCTCACAAACAATGCAGCCGTGCCCATGCCAGGGCAGCAATGCCCCTGGAAATGGGAAACATCTATTTCCAGCACCTCCCAGTCCCACCCCCCACCACTGCTTCAACAAATTGTTTTTATAAAGATCAAGCGAAAGCCCCGGAGCTTCCCACAGACACCCCCTGAAAGAGCTCTCCAGAGCCTTGCACAGAGCTGGATTCCCCCATCCAACGTGGGAATGATGGCACGAGCTTGCATCTGATTCTTGACAGAGACACAAATCCTCCTGGCAATCCACCCCATGCACCCTGCTGCAGCAACAGGGATTAAAACCAAGCGAGCTGCAAAGCTCCTGTCGGGGCTGTGGTTTATTCACCCACACCCCTTTCACTTCCCATCCTTGTACAGGATCCCTAAAATCCCTAAATAATTCCAAAGCATCCTGGACCAGTGAGGTCCCCCCAGCCACGGGCAGGCAGAGGAGGGATGATGGATTTTTTTTAGTGTAATACATTGCAGAGAGAGTCCTGGAAGAAGCAAAGTAAATTCCTGAGGCTCTCGGCAAGGACCCCACGGCTCCTTGCGAAACTTCCCAGCTGGAATCTCGCAGCTGAAAAGCCAGAAAACATTGTTTTTTCCCTCCTCCAGCAAGCAGGGGCTGGGATTCCTCTCACGGCAGTATTTGGATTTTAATGTCAGTCCATATTTAGCAGAAGGGAAAAAAAGCCTCCCTTCCTTCCTGTCACATTTTCCACCCTCAATGACATCCAAGATCAGAAATAAGCAAGTGGCTGGCCGAGGATGCAGCAACCCCAGTGTGGGAGAGCCCGGAGCGTGGCATCATCTGGGATGGATGGAGACACCAGAGAGGAGGGGACACAGCCCCTGGGCTCTGGGTCAAGAAGGGGACACAGTCCTCAGACATCACAACAAGGAGAGGACGTGATCCTCAGACCTGGTGAGGTAGGGACACAGTCCTTGGACCTCATGGCGAGGAGGGGACATGATCCTTGGATGTTGTGGTGAGGAGGGGACATGGTCCTCAGACCTCCTGGTGAGGCAGGGACACAGCCCTTGGACCTCGTGGTGAGGAGACACAACCCTCGGACCTCCTGGTGAGGAGGGGACATGGCCCTTGGA